>VDFB02021009.1:0-11417 GCA_007258455.2 Sequoia sempervirens | reverse complement strand
CATTTATTCAGAGTCCTCTGATTTAACTTTTGCTGTATTATTTAATTTAAAAAATATATATATATATATATTCTTTTCTTTTTTCTGGTTAAAATAAAGCCAAATCTGTTATAATGGAAATAATAGTAAAATAGAAAGAAATATGTTCTTTTGATATTGATTTGTTAAATTACAACTATAAGAGGATAAGTTAGTAGAAAAATCAACTTACGAATATATGACAGCATTGATTTATTTAGTTCTTGTTTTGAGTGAATATTTTGGAATAGAAAAGGATTCCTATTAATTTGTTAAATTGTGAAATTTGATAGGATAATATAGTAGAAGGGCAATTTGTGAATATATATTTATATCAGCATTGATTGTTTAATTCTTTTTTTTTTTAAATGTGTATAGGGTGAAAATAGAGTTTAGCATAGAATCAAATAAGTTATCTTTTTATGAAATTAAGTCTTGTAGACTTGTTGGATTCTTAGAACAGATCTTTTCTCTTTTTACATTTCCTCCTCAAAAAGAATGAAAATATATAAATATGTAGTGGTTTTCAAAGGTATTTATGTGTATAAATTTATTTAGATAGATTTAAGATTTTAAGGTGGTAATTTCTAATATGTAGTTTAAGTATTTAGAGTATTGTTATTATTGTCATTTTAAAGTATAAACAATTGATCTTAAGTGGTTTTCACAATTAATTTAAATATTGGAAGTGAGTGTTAAGTTAGTATGATGAAAGGAAATGGAAATAATGTTTTGGACATAAGTAGTTATGAAATGATAATGAGTTAAATACCCAATTATTAAGAAGTTTTCAATTATGTTGATAAATGAAAAGGGAAATTTAAATGTATGGGCATGGTTAGAGATTGAGTAGGGTATTCTAGAAATTGGATAGTTTATTTGTGAAATGGGATTTTAATCTTTTGAAAATTGACTTCCTTTATATTCATTTAACGGTTGGTTTGTAAGCTCTCTTTATGGATAAGTCTTTTAGAATACTTGTGATGGTTATCATAAATTGTTTTAGTTAATTGAGTAATTTAGATGGGTAAGTTGTAAAGTTATTTAGTCCTGGTCGTTAATTAGTAAATATTGTTCTCGATTGAATTTTTTGGTTGTTGTTTATTATGTAAGTGTTTTTGTGGAGTTGTGAGTGGTTGAGTATTTAAGGTGTTCTTGAATTTGGTGCCTTGGATGCCTGGTTGAATGCTTTTACCTCTGTTGTTGGAGGATTGTTTTTGGATGGTTCCATGTTGGTGTGAATGCCTTTGGAGGTTAGTTTTGACTCAAGGAATCCTTTGTCATTTAATTTGTGTTGCAATGTAATTGGGAACTTGTATTTTGTGGATGAGCTGTGGGTAGTTGATCTTCTTGGATTTCTGATTTATTTTGTATGAAAGTTGTTTATGTAGTCTGGATGGGGTTGTTGATCTTATTTTAATGTATTCACTCATTATATTTGAATTGAAAATAGTTCTGGTGGCCTTGCAATTATTGTTGTCATTGCTATGTTGTTGATTTTATGAAGGTGATTTGCGTACCATTACAAGGGGGTTCTTGTGAGGAGAAAATTGAGGTCTTCCCTGGAATACCTAGTTGGTGGCTTTTGGTTTTATTAGTGATTTCGTTGAATTAAAGGTTGATTTTCTTTTGCGTTTTCCTATTTGAGGTGACACCATTGTGGATTTGTGGATGGGTCTTGATGAACCTTCCCTATTTATGGCTCTTCTGATTTACTCTCATAGTTGATAAAATTTTATCCTTGTGTTGGAATTAATGGAGAAAGACTCATGTTGCTTCAGTTTACCCTTGTTTGTGGGTTTTCATTCTTTTGGCTTCCAGAGGCTTGAGATGATTGACATTTGATGTTCTCTCTTTATGTGCCCCTTGATGTGGCAAGTGTTTTGGTTTCATGGTTTTGAAAGGGTTGTACGGGAATTGTTGAGACTCTGATTTTGTACTTATTAGCGAGATGGATAATGCCTCGCATGCTTTTGTGTTGTGATTCATTGTTCAAATTATGATGGTACAACCCTTGGTTTCTTGGTTTTTGGTTTGATATTGTTGGGTCGCTAGGGAGAGTGGCTCCTCGTGGGGGCCGGCGCCCCGTTTAAGGGGAAGGGCACAGGATAACCCACGAGTGAGTTAGTAATCAAGTGAAAACCTAATAATTAACTTAGGATGGTTGGGTACTAATATCATTATAAGATTTAAAAATGGATGCCTCGTCTTCATTAGTGCTTTCGCAGACTAATGGAAGGCTGAGAAGGCCGTGGTTGGCAAGGTCGTGACCTCGTCCTCACGAGAGGTTTACGGCTCCACATGAGTCACCCTGTGGACCGGCGCCTCCAGTTGGGAGGAAGAGCATAGGACAACCCATGTAGGACTATGCGATGACACTCTCCCCTATTTGCCCATGTGTTTACTTTATTGTGTTCCTCTGGAAGTAGGTTATGGGAGTTGGTGTAGATTGTTGTTTGAATTGATTTAAATTGATTATTGTTTTAATACATCTTTGGTATACTTTGTGGTTTTGTATGATCTCATTTATATTCGATTTACGGTCTCGTATTTTTATGGTACTGTGATATAATGTTATTGTATTGTTTAATTAAAATTTGTAATTGTATTTATTAATTCAGTTTGATTTGGAAGTATTTCATGATCATCCTTTGGTTACTTGTTTACTGGTCATTGCTTTGATTTATGTAATGAGATTTATGATTTTAAGTTGTTTTTTTGACTTTTGGATGTTGTTGATTATATCATTGTAACCCTTGAGTTTTATGATACTTTTGTATGTTGTTGAGTTTTGTGTTTCCCTGTTGAATGTTCCTGGTTGAGGACTCTTTCTTGTTAGCTCCTAGCACGGGGGGTGGGTCTTCGGACTCACACATGGTTAGATTGGAACAATACTTCATACCCATTGGATTACGGTCAGGAGATTGAGGAAGGAGTCTTGGTTGAGGTGCTATTACTGGCTGACTCGAGGAGTTGTATCGAGATCTTAGACCCGGTTTTCCATCTGTTTATTTGTATCATGTTATCTTATGTATGTGGTTTCCATTTATGTTTTGGAAACACTTTTGTATCGTGTACCTCTAGAACATTGTCATGTAATATTAAACTTGGTGAGATTATTTAGCCCACTTGTGAGTTATTTATTCATTGTGTTGGAGTTAATTAATAATATATGTTATTACTTACTCAAATAGTTTTCTTATCAATGATTATCATGTATGTGTTATATTTGTTAATTTTATTATGGATTATATCTTTGGATTTTATTCTTTATTGTTGTTGTGTGGATCTCAGTCTCGTAATGAATCCTCATGTACCCCAAGGGATGTATGTGTTAATGAATCTGTTTAAATGAAATTCATGTCATGTCTTAATGTGTATTACATGTATGTTATGTTATTTAAAAAAAAAAATAATTGTGCTGTGATTATTTGTTATTTGTCCTTTGGGGTTCGCCTGTGAAGTTGTAACCTTAATTATTATCGAGCATGGAGTTCATACAACTGGGCACTATATTATTGCTCACTATGTAACCTTGCGCTTAGACCCGTGAGTCTTGAGTTTCACTTTCCTTTTTTCATAGTTGTGAATTTGAATTTCTTTCATTTGATGGTGTCGGGTCGATGGTGCAGGAAACTAATGGGAAAGGATAGGACCCTCAGTGTAGTCGCCAATGCAGATATCCCTTTCTGTGGGGAGTAACTCTATGGACCCTTGAGTTTAGTGCTGTGATGTGTTTGTTGGTGATGTGTTTTATGTGTGTGAATATGTCAAGTGTGCGTGGAATCTGCGATTTTGTTGTCCTTGAGTGATGAATTATGTTTTTCTTGAATCTGTGAAGGTGTAAAATTTTACCCTTTTTATTGAAATTGATGTGAGTTTTGGTGTTGAATAATGGTTAAACTGGAGTTCTTCGTGTGAAAATTATGAGTTTTAACGAAAATGTAAGGTTTTGTGGATAATTATTTTATGATTTTAGCAGAATATAGTATCTTGAAGCTAAGATGCAACTTGAATTATTGGTACTAATGTGCAATGCTCTATGGTAGCTTTTGATTTACAGGAAGTGGGCTTCAGAAAGCATAGTGACGAAGGTAATGGAATTGTAATATGCAGGTATAGATACTTATAATGTCAAGTAGTAATTCATTTTGATATAGTAGATGAATTAAGTTTACGGTTAGTATCCTTATACGAATAGTTCCTAGCTAATTAGAAGAAAATTGTTTATAAGTTACTAGAATTATTTTGACTATTATGTGTGGTTTGGTGGGAGGGACAGTGTGGTATCACTCGCTTGCGAGTGCCCTACTATGCTGGGAGTTCCTCTCACGATGTATTTGTGATATATATATGTATTGTGCACAACGTTTGTTTGGATGTAGGATTGCAGGAACTAAGTCTCGATTCCACCTGCATTGACAAGACAGGGCGAGCATCATAAACACCCAATGGGATTGATGTGGAAAATAGGAACTAACAAGAAA
This sequence comes from Sequoia sempervirens, assembly GCA_007258455.2. Classification (NCBI taxonomy): domain Eukaryota; kingdom Viridiplantae; phylum Streptophyta; class Pinopsida; order Cupressales; family Cupressaceae; genus Sequoia; species Sequoia sempervirens. The sequence continues at coordinate 6,912 of VDFB02021009.1, read as the reverse complement.
GTTTTCCCAACCTAGTTCATCATCTGTCCTGGTGTTTGACCAAATTGGTCTGGTTGCAACCCCGTCACCATTTTTGTTTTGGTATCCTTTCCTTATTTCTGGTTTGTTTAATTTTCGTTGTTTACTTGATGACGTTTAATTGATGTTTTAATTTATGGTGTTGATGTGCTTATGATCGTTGATATTGTTGTGTTACCATGTTTATGATTGGGCTCGACTTCCAGGAGTAAGTCGATGTCTAAGTGGGGGAGGATGTAATGCCCCCCAGTGTCAGTTGTTTTGGACTTGTGTGTGAGTTTTTGTGTGTGTCTCATTGGTTACTGTGTTATTTGATTGTGTGAATAATATAATATGTTAGTAATCATGTTTAAATAATTAATGAAATCATAAGTGATTTGCAAAGTTATTTAAAATATGATTAGAAATTAAAATCAGAATCAATTAAGTTAAATCAAATGATTTAGAACAAATGATCAAATTAAACTAATTCGTTAAAAGTAAACGTGATATTATTAGATAAATTGATTTAAATTATTGTGTTAAATTGAAGTTAATAATAATTATGAACAAATAATCTTGAAAAGATATGTCATGCTTGAAAATTTTGATCAAGAAAACCCAACAATTTTTTTTTTGAAACACATTAGTTAAAGTAATCATTCCATTATCAATGTGTCGTTCTCACATATAGAGTTGAGTCTAAACACAAATGTCACAATTCTCAAAAGAGTTTTAATGAAAGTCTTAAATTCAATATGTAATGACTTAATTATTTGTTCTTACAAAGTTGTTATAAGTAAAAATAGGAAGTGGAGGTATTTTATTTACCCCTTTTAATAACATTAGCTACCTTTAACAAAAGTGATATCGATGTAGTTATTGGAATAACATTTATTTATATGCTCATATTAATTTAAACTCTTTTTTTTTTTAATATTCAATAATATAGTCATTATTAGTCTACCGTATTAATAGAAATTAAATCACAACGAACAATGGCTACTAACCATTTGAATCACGATACTTAAATCTTAGCCAAAATTAATATCATTACCCTCTACTATATTATCATTCACTATTCCCGTAATTAATGTTTTATACTTATCATTAATAAAATTAGGTTATATCAATATTTAATATTACTAAAATAACATATTCCTAAACATAGCATTTGTAATTTTCAATATAATATTAATAATAACATAATATCTTCATGGTACCATTATATCTAATTTATAATCCATCACTTATATGTCTATCTAATGTCTGAATTAGAACTTAATATCAACACAAGTGGATGGCATTTATATGGTTTGTATAATGCAAGCATAGAGTTAGATTTCTTTTTTTTATTTACATTAATGATCTTCAATATTCAATCTAATCGTAAGTAATGTATATTTCTTTAATAGTAATAATAATAAAAATGTGGTCAACAATAATATGATTGTCACCATTTATTCGATAATAGTATTTCCCACCAATAAATAATAATGCAATAACCACAATAACTTTAATATTGATAATATATGTTATTCAAATTTATTCTATTTTGTTTGACAACCAAATATCAGATCAAGCACTATAAATTAATCAATGTTAACTGTATTTTTAATGTTCCATGTTCCAATTCCATTAAATAAACATCACAATTGCGACATTTGTTATGGGACAATAATATTGCCTAGTCAATACTTAACACTAATATTCATACTATTGCTTGTTAACAAATTGAGATTTGTTAACATTATTGTTTAATAAATATCCAAAAAAAATAAAATTAATAATATTATTATTATTGGTCAATAACTAATATTAATAGTATCGCTATGACTGATGGTACTAATATATTCAATCTCAAATTGACAATATTAATATCACCTTCATAATAACTAATAATATCATCATTTAGTCTTGCATCTACATAATGTTAGTATGAATCTTCAATCTCATTTAGCATCAAATAATATCAGCGCTATTATCATCCAATATTTCACCCAAATAATGACACCAATATCTAGTCTCATATTTTTGTTAAAGTTATTAATAATTGGCAATTATTAACATTCTACTAATTTACTATCTTTATTAATTCAATAATATTACTCATTTAAAAAAAACTAATAATTTCGTTTAAATCATCTTACTAAATAAAAGAAAGGAATCATTAATAAATTAATATGAATTAACATCTTACCATATTTACTAATAAATTATTTAATATTAACATATTTGTAGCTTTATTTAGTAACTTTATTAAAGAAGTTAATAGAAGATTCAGTTTAGATTTTAGATTCCCAAGAATTCACATAATTGAAAATTCATAATCTTAATTTCTTTATAAATAAAATGGCCAACTTTATACCACAACTTCTTTTTGTCTTATATGCATTCTCTTTTTTCTTTCCACTTATCAAGAAAATACTTGGGGGTTTAGATAGGATTAAAAAGAAGTGCTTAGCTTGTACTCATTTTATATGACCACGTAAGGGAAAGTGAAGTCATGATAGGTTAGGAAACTTAGGATAGATTTACTTAACCTTTACTCCTTCGAGGAAACAGCACATGGAAATACATTGCGCTAAGACATGTTTGACCATTGATAACAACACGTAAATATTTCCCACACAATCCAACGCAGTTACCCATGAATGATTAATAATGCGTTTTTTTTTTTTTTTCATAACAGTTTACATTTTAGCAAATATACTCTAAGATCCTCAAACCTTATTTTCGTGTTGAAGTTCGTCGAAATGGAGTGAAAGGGCAATACACCGAGCATGAGTTTGGAGGAGTGAAAGTGATACCTGCGTGAAGAATTTTGAGGAGCAGAAACGAATAGCAGAGGGGAAAGCAACAAAATTCAACGTGAGACAGCCAGAAGAATGGTGGAAAATGATGAACGATTATGTAAAAAAAAATCAACACTTTGCAATCCCAGCAGAGTAACTTCGCCTTTAAGATTTTATATCGTACTATAATTATTTTTCCTTCCAGAGAATTATTTTCTACTTTCACAATATTTATTTGGGTGGTTGAGTGGTAAACACAATGCTCCATGTGCGACTATGTTGTTCAGAAGGTACGCTGGTCCAATAAACACAACATGGATGACCTTGCAACCCAATGACTAAGAAGCAAAATGACCTACAGATTAGGGAGACGTCCAGTTTACTCAACCTATCCATGCTAAATTTTCACGCCTTACCTTTCCACGTGTACTTAAATCTAAGCAGATTCTAGAGACTTTCCAAGAAGAAAATCTAGGGAACGTACTCACCCAAACATAGGTCATAAGATGAAACATCAATGCTGTGAGCACCAAGGTAGGTGCGAGTGATAGATTGTTTGGTGAATTCTACATCAGATGGCAGAAATAGCACTGTTCCAGAAATAATTTCCCTTTGGCCTGTCTAATATGATGGAGACGTTGCAGACAGAGCCTGATGTCAATTCACTACCAAATATGAGTTATTATTGATGGAATTGGTTTCACATCAGCTAACTCCTCGCCTAACACCTAACCACAGACCATATCCTACAATTAATGTTTTTGTGGAGGTTATTGCGCCTTGATGATGGTGCGCTGGGTCAAGTTGAAGATGAACATTGTAAACTCCTAAGAGGTATAGTTGCAGCCCTTGAGCAGATTTTGAAGCCAAAACCAATACAGGCTCATTGCCAAAATGCCTTTGCGAGCTACGTGAGTTGCCATAATCAAGCGGCTGTGTGCTGCTTGCACACCCAAGCTCTCTACGAGATGTAAAGTGTCTGCTCCAAATGCAAATGCCTTCTGTTTAGTGTAATTGGTGAAGGTATAGCTCTATCCCCATGCATCTTTAACTGGGACACCACACGACAATTGGAAGATGAGAGATAATAGCAGGCAAAGGACTATGGAGGCTATCACCAAGGGCTAGCACTTCACATGAAAACTAATGGAGTAGTATGAGAATTGCAGTGCGTGGGATTGAAACAATGGAGTGACCTCCATTTTGGAGGCCCTTGCCTCCTTAAGGAGCTGTCGTTCCATACATGGGCCTGCCCATCTTATTTTTTATTTTATCTTGTTTTATTTTATTTGTATTTTTAAAAGAATCCTTCCTAATCATGCTTTGGGGAGTTAATCCTGCCTTCAAAGGCTCTACTGTCAAGATTCACATTTTGAAATCATTCTTTAAGGATGTTTCTATTCCTGCAATGAGAACAATTCTACCTTTGTCTCTTTTACAAAATCAGTTTATTGTTCTCAACCATGATGAAGTGAACTATGCGAAATTGCCATATAAAGGTTTTCTGTTGCCTTTCATATCAACTGGATATAGTTCTACATGTGTATCAGCTAGTTTTTTTTTATTATCTTTAGATCTTCTTTTATTGGAGTGGGTGGATAACTACATACATTCAGTTAGCACAAACAATAGCAAATAACTCTCATCTTTCCTCTTTTAGAAATATAAGATTTACATGCCAAGAAATAAGGTGTCTCGCTGTTTCATAACTCCCTCATACAACAGTTATTAACTTACATTATTACCATAGCAGTAAGAAAACAAGTAATTTATATGTCCATGCATACGGGCTGGCTCTTTTCCATTCTCTTTCATGTTACAACAAGAACATTGGTCTTCCATATTACAAGCATATTTAAAGAAATACAATGAAGGACACACCACTGATTTAGGGCTTGCTCTCCACCCTACCATAATGGCATCATGGAGCTTCATGGGCTCTAGACATACCCCCGAGCAAAGTAGTCTTGTAGCTCCAAGATGATGAATGGAGTCTCTTATATTTTAACATAGGAATGAGAACTAACATAGCACTAATTTCATGCATATAGGTTCTCTACTCATTATTTTCAACCATGATCCATACAACATGCCACCTTATTGCAACGATTAAACAAGGAAAATTAAAGTAGGTAGAAACTTATCTTCTTCTTCTTTTTTGATGAGGGAATTCAGCTCTCTATCCTTCTTCCTCTCCAAGCCAAGTTATCTTGATCACTCTCTACCATGTTCATTAGAGTTCTCCAGAAGGAGAAGTGGGTAACACCCCTCTCCTTCTTCCTCTCCAAATATATAGAAATTTCATAAATTGCAACTCTTGGATGGGAAGGTGTGGAGTGTACCTCCCCCATCAATGAGAGTCCTTTCCCCATTAATGAGAACATGCATTTGGACAACCATTCAATCTTTCCTCACCAACCTTTTCCCAAAATTCGTCACTCTCCATTATGAGAGCTTTTTTAGGGGTCAAATCATGTTGTAGAGGCACTATTGCATGCCCACTTGATCCCTACCACTATGGTATAGACCCTAGGGGGTTTATTTTTGCACCCTAGCTCAAAATTTTGACCAACAACTCTCATTAAAAGCCCACTCAAGGTTCCATCCGAGTTTCAAACTTAACTAGAGGCTTCCAAGACCTAATCCCCACTCAATCCTCAGATAAATCCCATCAAAATGCTCTCACAACCTTAGCCCTCCAATACATTAACTCTACTTGCTTCTAGGTCCTGGATGGAGTTAAATTTATATCCTCTATAATAAGTCTCTTGATTTTCACTTGATGGTTCTCCCTTCTCATGCTAGCATGTTGTTATCTTCCTGCACATTAACAACACGATCATAAGTAACAATTATTTAACACATTAATCTATTAGCTGAATATTCTAAATTTTAACTACAAAATAATCCATTTAAATTTCAATTTGTATTCCACAATATACAAGTACATTCCACCTTCATGATAGAGACCATCAACATAATGCAAGGATATTGCCCATAGATCACCTTATTTATCATCCCCCATATGTCTAATTATTACTTCAAGAAAAACATATAACAAGTTAGGGTGATATTAAGTACCTACAAGGTGGGGTCTTACAGATAATTATTTTTGGATACTTATTTAAGAATCACGCAAATGGTCGATTTTAATTATTTTAATGTGGAAGTAATTAATTAATAATGTATTGTGAAGATAATGAATATATATTTAAATAAAAGTGCATTTTTGTGGAGTTAAATTTATTTAGTTTTAATCAAAAATGCATGATAAAAGAAAATGAAATATAAATACTTGAAAAGGCAACAAAAGGGAATTAAAGGGATTAATAATTATTTTTAATTTATTTTCTTGAGATGTGACCTCTGGTATTCTCGGGAAGAGGAAATTGAAAGGGTTTCCTGGGAATGGATTTTAATAAGGGGTTTTCCTTGTTTGAGGGGATGGTTCGAATGCTGGAGAAATTTTGCTTTCAATCATTTTCTGTCCTTGGTTTCTTTTTCTGTTTTCTGGAGAAATTAGTAAAGAGGAAGAAGGACTTGGAGCTGTTGCTGGAAAGATCGGCAGCAAGGAATAAGCTTCTACAGTTTTCTGTAAGCGAAGGACGCTAGGTTCCTTTCTTTTAATTACTTATTCTCTATTAAAATAGGAATTATTCTCTGTGAATGATATTTTTTATCTAGGGTTGAAAATCAAATAATTGTAGGAAGAAAATCTACTGGGGTTATGGTTTAATCAAAGAATATTTAGCCAGGAATTGGGAATTGTTATTTGTTTAATGGAATTTCTGGGGGTTTCTGGGTTGTTGTTTATTAAAAAGGGGTTTGTTGCAATCTGGAAATGAACAGTAGTTTTGTTGTCTCATTTGTTTAAAAAAATATATATATAATAAAATACATACTTGTTTAAGGACAATTTCCTTTCAACGAATTTCTGGGTTGTAATATTCTGGTTTATCCATATTTATTTTATTTTCAAACATGCATAGTGAATTGTTAAGTGTACAATATATATATTTTCCTATTCTTTTGAAATGTACAAATTCCAGTATATATATATATATATACATATATATATTAGATATATATATATACATATATATATATATATAAATATATA
>VDFB02021008.1:0-38459 GCA_007258455.2 Sequoia sempervirens | reverse complement strand
AAAAGTTCTTGTTAAGCTTGAGGGTAAGTCAACAGTTAAGACACCTATTTGTAGGTAGGTATAAATGTCATGGTACCAGGGATCTCCAGGACCAATGATTTCACACATAAATTTTGATTATGGTACCTTGAATGCGGGTGCGAGAAGCTGCTCTACCAAGAATTCATGTTTTAGGACGTTGTGAGGGATTTCCAATAAGGATCCAATTGTTGCCATGGCGTCTGCAGCTCTGTTGTTTGCTCTAGGAATTTGCTCGAATGTGATCTCGATGAAGGATTCTTTGAGAGTCCACCAATTTCTTGTATGGAGTGAGCTTATCATCCTTAGTCTGGTATTCACCATTCACTTGATTTATTATCAACTGGGAGTCTCCGTATACTCTGAGGGCCATGATGTGCCACTGCACTGCAATTCTGAGGCCTATGGTTAAAGCCTCGTATTTTGCAATATTGTTGGTGCAGGGGAATGCTAATATATATGATCTAGGTATGCAGTCCCCCTGTGGGGTGATGAAAAAGACACCAACGCCTGATCCATGTTGCGTGTATGAGCCATCAAAATAAAGTTTCCAGTGATCGGCTATGCTGAGGTTAAAGACGGATTCATCTGGAAACTCTGATATAAGTGGATTCTTTGAATAGATTGGTGCTTCTGCAAGCTGATCTACTATGACTTGACCTTTGATTAATTTTAGCTCCACATATTCAATGTCATACTCTAATAATATCATAACCCATTTGTCCATTCTTCCAGTGAGTATTGTTTCTGACAATAAGTACTTGAGGGGATCAATCTTGGCGATGAGTTTTATTTTGTGAGCCAACATGTAATGTCTAAATTTTTGTGAAGCAAACACTACTGCTAGACATGTTTTTTCAATGAATGAGTAGTTTAACTCATGCCCAACCATTGTTCTGCTAATATAGTAGATGGCCCTTTCTATCCTTTTTTCGTCGTGTTAAGCTAGAAGAGCACCGAGGGCTACTGTTGTTGCTGACACATAGAGAATTAATGGCTTTCTTGGGATCAGTGGCATGAGGACTGGTGGTGTAAGCAGATATTCTTTGATCTTATTGAAGGCTTCTTCACACTTATTATCCCACTTGTATGCTACTCCCTTGTGAAGTATGTGAGAGTATGAATTTTTTTTATCTTCTAGTTGTGCTATGAACCTTCAGATGGACTGAAGCCTACCAAGGATACCTCTCAATTGTTTCAATGTTTTGGGTGCCTCCATCTCAAGGATTGCTTTTACCTTGGCAGGGTCTACCTCAATACCTCTCATTGACACTATGTATCCTAGCAAATTTCTTGATTGTAAGCCGAGGACGCACTTCTTTGGATTTAATCGGACCTTGTATTCCTCCAACCTGTCGAAAATACTACTCAAGGTTGCTATGTGATCCTTCCTCTTTCTGGATTTGGCTAGTATGTCATCGACATAATCTTCGATAGTTTTATGAATCATGTCATCGAAGATTAACGTCATGGCTCTTTGGTATGTTGCTCCTGCATTCTTCAAGCCAAATGGCATCATATTCTAGCTGTAAGTCCCCCATGGACAAGTGAAGGTCATTTTGTGTTGGTCTTCTTTAGCAATCATTGTCTGGTTGTATCCTGAGAAAATTTCCATCAGGGAAAGCATTTCGTGTCCTCCTCTCATGTCCACAATCATTTCAATGTTGGGCAATGGGAAATCATCTTTTGGACATGCTTTTTTTAAGTCCCTGAAATCTGTGTAGATTCTGATGCCCCAATCGGGCTTTGAAACAGGAACCAAATTTGACACCCATTCTGGATAGTCAATTAGTTGAATGAATCATGCGTCTAGTAGCTTCTTTAATTCCATTTTGACTAGCAAGGTGATCTAAGGGTGCGTTTTCCTAAGCTTTTGTCTAATAGGCTTTGCTTCAGAGTATACTGCAAGGTGATGAACTATAATTTTTGGATCAAGCCCAGGCATGTTTGCATAGCTCCATGAAAAATTAACTTGTCTTTCTCTCAAGAAGGCTTCTAGGAGCTCTTATTCCTCTGATAGTAATGACTCCGCATAGAATGTGATGTGCGGGGTCTCCTCTGTTCCTAGATTAATTGGATTGCATTTTTCTGCTAGGACCATTGATTTTTCCTAATGAAGAGCTCTGAAAGGAAGATTGAATCCCCCATCCTCAAGTGCCTCAGAGAGGTTTTCACCGTTGGATGCATCCTTTCCTTTTACTATTTTTGGGTTGGAGAGTGCCACAGTGTGGTTTTCACTCAAGGACCTAGAGATTATTCTCATTTTTTCGCTTTTGCGACTAAGGGATTCAATCATTTCCCCATAGTATGCATGTGTATCCAGCTCAATGATGAACCCTAATTTGTGATCCTCACATGGAATATTATCCCGCAGTCCCATGAATTATGAGAGAGCCTCATCATTTTCGAATGTGTCAAGAATTGGTGGTCCTCGTTGGTCATAATCGATGAGTTGTGGGTAGACTAGACGAATTTCATGGTTTTGATTTTCAGACTCATAGGATAAGGTACTAATCATGAGAAGGGTGGTATCCTCAAAGAGCCTGGGTACGTTAGTTATGGGATCCTCATCATCACTGCTACTACAGACATTAGTTATGTCAAAAGTGAAATTATCTAAGATGCGGCCAGTGGATACAAGTGAAGTTCAGCTGGTGTTGGTTCACGGGAAGTCTTGACTACTTTAACTGGGGGACCTCGTCCATGTATTGTTATACTCAGAGGGGTACATCCGAGGCCAAGATTTCTCATTCCCGTCTTAGGAATGAGAGGTATTATAAGCCCATTGTCATTTTTCCCAAGTCTCTAGTTTCTGTCATAGCCCATTACGATCATCATTTGCAAACCTTTGCTTCTGTCATCCATTGGTAGATTAGTTACTGGTCTATCATCTTGATATAGGAGATGAGATGGGTCCTCCTCTATGACTTCTCGACTGAGATCCCCCAACTTCTGAAGTTGGGATATTCAGGGGATGTTTGGGAAGTGGAGGCTTGATTTGATTGTGGACGTCCTCGTGATCTAGGAGATTGTGGTAACTCTCCTACTACAAAGGATTTTTTGGGAATCATATAGTTTCTGAAACCGTTGTCCTAGATGATGACTTTGATATCAGAGATGGTGGGGATGGCGGGAATGGCGGGTGTCTCTGTCGCAGAAGTGGAGGCGGGAGTGGTTGGATCAATATATGGTGTTGATGGGCCTTCATCATTTTTAGGTACCTGAGGTATTTTGTAGTATTTTTCCTCAAGGTTCTTGCAGTAGAAGAATGGTTCGTGATCTCCATGGATGGTGACCTCTTTTCTTCATATGTGAATTTAACACATTGATGGAAGGTTGATACTATTGCTTGTGCATTGCATGAATCCATGGACGTCCTAGGAGAATGTTATAAGGCAAGTCGAGATCCAGGACTTGACAAGTAGTTTCCATGATAGTTGTTCCCACTTGAATAGGGATTTGGATTGTTCCTTGGGACACTCTTTCCTGATCATCATACACTCTAATTGTAATACCTTTGCCTTTGTCAATGGAGTCCTCTGAGATTTTCAGGTTCTTAATGAGCTTGAGGGAACAAATATTCAAACTCGTAACCTCCATCCACCAAGACTCGTTGACTTTTTTTTTGCATTAGGACTTAAATGGAGGCACGCTATGAGATGGTTCAAGGGGAGAATCTTGGTCAGAGAATGTAAGGAGGTTTGGAGTGATGATGTTTCTGACCATAGATTGGAATTGTTCTACATCAAGATCTGCGAGTACAGTGGATGAAGCCAATGCTTCCTCAAGGATTTTCTTGTGTGCGGATGATATTTTTAATAACTCCATGATGGAGATTTGTGTTGGGGTTATTTTTAGCTAATCAAGGACATTGTAACCATTGGGAATAGATCTGGGTGCAGGTACTCTATTTGGCTGGGATAATCCTGTGATGGTAATTTTGTTACCTCTTGTGGTGATTCCATAATTGGCATGGGATCCTTTGATGGTGATGGTAGCGCAGTAGTCATCCAAGGATGCAACGACATGGTTGTACACATGATTCATGTTCTTGAAGGTGCCTTTCTCCTTATCAGTGTTATTGTTACCTTTATTGTTATGGTTAGGCATCGGATTTGTGTATATTTTGAGATTCTGATTCCCTATTAGTTGTTCCACATTTATGATTCTTTGATCAATGAGGTCTTGGACTAGGTTTTTTAACCTCATGCAACTATTAGTGGTGTGCCCTTTGATTTTGTGGAAGTTGCATAGCTGATTTTCATTGTACCAAGGAGGTTTTACATCTGGTTCTTGGTAGTTCTTATAGGTGGGAGCCTTGATGAGGTTTTTGTTTATCAGTTTCTTCAAGATGACGTCAAGTGGTTCCCCAAGGGCGATGTACTTTTGCTTGGCAAAATTTTTGATTCACTGGGGGGTCCCCTTTGATCATTGACATTATTGATCACTTGATTGTTTGGCTGTTGTGTTGTTGTGTTAGCTTGATGATTGTTTTGATGATGGTCTTGGATTTGTTGTTTTGGTGCGAGTATGTTTTTTCAAGGGGCACTGATGACAACTTTGGCATCAATGACACCATCGTTGGTAACATTATTTTTTCTTGCCCATGTGTGAGGTTTGTCATTATAGCTTGTAGATGGGTGATTATTTTGTTGTTCAAGATATGAAGTTGATCCTCCAGGTTGTGTCATAAGGGATCATTCAATGCTGAGCGCCTTGGAAATCAATTGATCATACGTGGCGATCCCTTGGACTTTGAGGTGGAAGGCTAAGAGGCCGTTAAGGTTGGATATGATAGTGCACACTTGTTGTTCCTCAGGCATAGCCCATTTTCTCTAATTGGCCTTGGATCGCCATCGTTGTAGGAATGAAGCAAATGATTCATTCTTACCCTGTTTTAGAGCTAATAGTTCCTCTAGACTGACATCCATGGCGATATTGCATGCGTAGTTTTTGATGAATGCGTCTATGATTTCTTGGAATGTCTTGATGCCTGTAGGTAGGTGAGAGAACTATTCCATGGCGTGGCCAGCCAAACTCCTAGGAAATTGCCGCATCAGATAGGTATCGTCATACGCGACTTCCATGCAATGAACCTGGAATTCCCTGATGTGATCTTCAGTGTTTCCCATCCCACAGTACTTGTCAAACTTGGGGATCTCAAATCCCTTTAGGAATGGTTTCATCACAAGGCTCATGTCGAATGGATAAGGACACAAGTTGCTAGATTTTTTTGTGGTTTGCCTTGATTGAAGATCAAGCACTTGTTGCGAGAGCAACTTGATTTGTGTTTTGACATCATTTTTTGGATCAGGGGATGGGATGAAAGTGTTATAAGGTGGTTTGATTGTTGGTTGGATGGGTGGGTTGTTTGGTGTGTTGTTTGAACCTTCCAATCCGTCCTTCGCAATCCCAGACCACCTTCCTGTTGTGGCCGACACACAACCTCCCACTTGACCAAGCTCCACTTCCACGAAAGAAGATTATTGGACCAGAGAAATTGACAACAAAGACTCTCAAAGTATTTGATGAAGCTAGCAAGGTAAAACAACATGAAACATTTGTATATCGAAAGAGCCTAAACCATGAACTTCAGGAGACTAACTCTACCAACCGAAGAGAGCCACTTGCAAGTCCAATGACAAACTTTTTTACTGAATTTATCAATCACATCCTGCTAGTAACCCCATGGGAGTGAATGGACAGCTAGAGGAATACCAAGATACTGAAGGGAAGCGAACCAATTTGAAACCTTAAAATATTAGCAATTCTTTGTTGAATAGGCTTCGAGGTATTAAAAAAGTAAATACATGATTTACACTCATTGATGCTTTGCCCTGAAGCAGCCAAATAACAATCCAAGGTTTTCCTCAAGTTAATTGTTTCATCCACTCTAGCCAACCCCATCAAAATAGTGTCATCTACAAACTATAGATGTGTTTGAGAAGGAAAATCATTACCCCACTTCTATCCCTGAATAAGACCACACTCCACCTGATATTTAATGAATCTTCTCAATCCTTCCACCATCAGAATGAACAAATAGGGGGATAAAGGATCCCCTTACCGAAGGCCCCTAGTTTCCACAAATAGGTGAGAAGCCTCCCTATTAATAAGAATAGAGAAAGAAGAAGAGGTAACACAACACATGACCCAATCAATCCAATCACTACTAAATCTGAAAGCCCTTAAAATCTTAGATAAGAAAGACCATTTTACACGATCATATGCTTTGGCCATGTCCAACTTAATAAACATAGCCTTCTCATTGGAAGAAGCCATAGAATGAATGGTCTCAGCTGCAATGACAACACCATCTAGGATCTGTCTACCAACAACAAATCCACCTTGTTCCTTGGAAATCAGCTTGTTCAGTCATGGCTTCAAATGCTCAACAATCAGTTTGGTGATTATTTTGTACAACACATTGCACAAAGCTATTGGTCTAAAGAGACCTAAAGAATCAACACCCTCCTGTTTAGGGATAAGGGAAAGAAAATTGGCATTCATGGCATGTAGCAATTGCTTATTCCTATGAGACTCATGAACAACCTCCAACAGGTCTAAACTGATCACCTCCCAAAACTCCTAAAAGAACTCAGCTAGAAACCCATCAAGACCTGGAGACTTTCCTTTCTTAAACTGAAACACAACCTCCTCTAATTCCTTCAAGGTAATTGGTTTGATAAGAGCATCATTCATGTCCTTGGTTACCATAGAGGGAATACAATTCAAAATAGAAGCTTCCTCCTCACTAGCAGGAGGAGAATCTTTCGAGAAAAGAGTAGAAAAGAAGCGAACAAACTCCCTCAAAATATTAGAAGAGGAAGATAGAACAGGTCCCTCAGGAGAATGAAGAGAAGAGATGGCATCACCCTTCCTTTTGTCTTTCACTGAGTTGTGAAAAAAGGATGTATTCCTGTCACCTTCTAGCAACCAATCAATTCGGGACTTTTGTTTCCAAAAAATTTCCTCTCTAAGCTCCTACTCCACCTCCTTTACCGCAGCCACTTCTAACTTGCACAACTTAGATGAGAGCCCCTGATCTTTGATCTATTGGGTAATAGAATCCAAGTGCATCTGAGCCACTCTTTTTGCTAGAAAAGCATTGCCAAAATGACTTCTATTCCAACGTTTCAACCTGTATTTAATATACTGGAGTCTCTTTACAAAAGAGTACATAGTGGTACCAAAATTTGGCCTCCCTTCATCCCACCATCTATTGGATGTTTTTGATATGTGGTTGACATTGATGTCAACACTATTGGCATTAATGTCTTCAAGGTTGTATATGTTGAGGATATTGAGAAAATTGTAATAAAATAAGTTGTAGGTTGTTAGTGGTGAAGTGAAGTTCAATCTGTTGGTTAGCTCAGTATGTTTATGATTAGAGGTTGTGGATTAAAGGGTTTGTTTTCGAGTATATCTAGTTTATCCACATTATGTTTCAGAGATCCACATGAAGATTTGATCGAGTTATGAGCAGTTGTGTTCTGACAATCATTTTATTGCTTTAGTTGGTGTTCCCGAATGAAGATGATGTGATTCTAGTAAGTTTAGTTGTTGCGGATGCTTCTCTGGTGATTCATGATGTTTGTGGATTTTTCTAGATCGTGCTCTATTTTTGTTGCATGTTCACATTGATTTTTGTGCTTGTGATTAGAGATTTTCTCTTGCGCATTCATGTTTTTCATGTTCTTGGTCGACAAGGTGTTGTAGCGTGTTGTGGATCTTCGAGGAATAATTTTGAAGGTGTTTTGTGTTTGAGTATTTTGTTTTGGGCCTTCATTATGTTGTGGCCGACATTGGTCTATTCACATTGAAAATTATTTATTATTTTGGGCCGACAGTTTGCATATGTTTTATTATTTTGTTGAGGTCGACATGTAGCGATGTAGTTCTCGTTTTGTGGATGACATAGAAGTGATTGTTTATTCTATTTGAAGGCATGTGTGTAGAGATGGAATAATATCCCAATCATTTGAAGGAAGAAGCACCAGAAGAAGAGTGAGCAGAGTGTGAAGAAGTGTTCATGTGCTTAACCAAAACTATATAATCGCATTAGCAAATGCTATATTCTCACCAAAATCCCTGCGGATGTAATATGAATGTTTCGTAAGACAAAGGTGTCTTCTTTTAGGTAGTGTTTTTGCATTTGGAGTAATGAGCTCTAGGTAGTGTGCTTGAATGCAAGTGCATTCCTATTTATTTTTCTTTATACTTTTAACAAGGTATAATGTTGTGGACTAACCTCCACCGTGGTTTTTCCCCTAATAGGGTTTCCACATAAAAAATCTTGGTGTTATGTGTATTTTTGATGTGTTGATGGTTTACGTTTTCATAGTCATTTATGAGATCTGAGAATAAGGTTAATAAGTTTGATAAGTTTGAATTTTTGAGACAACTAATTTACCCCCCCTCTCAATTGTCTACCCTTGTGTTTCCAACAATTGGTAATGTAACAAGTTCCTCGAAAGAAGTTTGATAGCTTGAGGTGATCTGGGATGGTGACATATAAGAAGGATAGTCTGAGATTTGATGGAACAAATTATTCTTTGTGGAAGGCTCGAATGGAGTGTCATCTGAGATGCATTGGTCAACCCTTCTGGAATATTACAAGGAATAGGTATGTTATCCCATAGAATGGTCCTTCTACTGCTGTTGAGATTAAGGATGCCGAGTACAATATCAGGGCTAAGGAAGCATTGTTAAGTGCTCTGACTGATTTCAAGATGACAAATGTTATGGATCTGAAGATTGCTTATGAGATCTAGAAAAAGTTGGAAACTTTGTATGAAGGTGATGCACATGTGAAGGTTGCTAAGCTGCAAAGCCTGAAAGGGAAATATGAAATGTTGAGAATGGGTGATGATGAGAACATTACTTCTTTCATGCAGAGAGTGAATGAACTTGTGTGTAGTATCAGATGCGCTGGTGGAACATTGGATGAATCAAAAATTGTTGCCAAAGTGATCAAATCCCTGCCTACTACATATAAAGCCAAAGTTATTGCTATTGAGGAGATCCAAACTGTGACAAATGTAACCAGATACATGTTGATTGGTAAGCTTACAAATTTTGAGTTAAGTGAGTTTGGTTATGCTCTTCCTAAGATATAATCTGCATTCAAAGCTACTACCTCCAGAAAGGATAAGTAGAGATATGATCTGAGAGAAATTTCTTCTAGAAAGATATTCAAGTATGAGGAGGAAATGAGAGAGATTGAAGAAGAGGAGAGAAAACTAGACGGGATTGAAGCACTTATTGTCAAAAGAGAAGCCAGAGGAGAAGGTAAGTATAAAGGGAAATTACCTATTAAATGTTTTTCTTGCAATAAGATAGGTCATTTTGCATCAAGGTGTCCGGAAAGAGTTCCTAAGCCAAGACCTAATAAGCCTAGATTCCAAAGAAAGTGTTATTATGCTATTGATGAAGGTGTGACAGATGATGAATCTAATAAAGGGAATGTAAGTGAAGATGAATGGGTATTTATTGTTATCAAGGAAAATGATCTTGTACCTATTGAATCTGCTAGTTGCTCAAATGTGGAGAAAGCTCTAGCGGCCAGAGTTGAAGAAATAGATGAATGGGTGATTGACAGTGGTTGCTCTCATCACATGACAGGTGATAAAAGCAAATTTGTGAGCCTCGGAAAGTATGATGGTGGTGTTGTAAGATTTGGTGATGATAAAGCTGGTATAATCTGTGGTAGAGGATCCATTTCTCTTGATGGTAAGCATAATATTGATGATGTTCTATATGTGGAAGGTTTGAAGCATAATCTCTTAAGTGTTGGACAAATGGTTGACAAGGGATACAATCTTCAATTCAAGGATGGAAAGTGTAGAATATTGGGGAGTTCAGGAAATGTGATTGCTTCAAATACAAAAACAAAAGGTAATATATTTCACTTGAATGCTAATCGGGTAAAAGCTATCCGATT
This sequence comes from Sequoia sempervirens, assembly GCA_007258455.2. NCBI lineage: Eukaryota > Viridiplantae > Streptophyta > Pinopsida > Cupressales > Cupressaceae > Sequoia > Sequoia sempervirens. The sequence goes on along the minus strand of VDFB02021008.1, from coordinate 28,498 downwards.
GCTCAAGTTGATGAAAGTTGGTTGTGGCATAGGATAATGTGTCATGTAAACTTTGAAAATATTATTAAGATAAGTTCTACTCAGGCAGTGAGAGATCTTCCTAAGTTGGTAAAGCCTACTAATACTATATGCAAGGAATGTCAGTTAGGGAAGAAAACTAGAATTTTATTTTAGAGCAAACAACATTGTTCAAATAAAGTGTTGGATCTTGTTCATACTAATTTGTGTGGTCCTTCTAGAGTCAAAAGTTTACAAGGAGACATGTACTTCATGCTACTTATTGATGATTACTCTAGATTGATGTGGGTTACTTTCTTAAGGGAAAAATTTGAAGCTCTAGGGAAATTCAATATTTTTAAGGCTATGGTTGAGATAGAGACAGGTCTAAAGATTAAATATTTGAGATCATATCTAGAGGTGGTGAATTCACTTCCCATGAGTTTAATTCTTTTTGTGAAGAGCATGGGATAAAGAGACAATTATCTACCCCACAGACCCTCCAAAAATGGAGTTGTGGAAAGGAAGAATAGGACAATTCAAGATGCTACTAGGACTATGATGTTGGAAGGAAATGTTTTTCATATCTATTGGAGAGAAGCTATGAGTATTGTTGTTTACACCCTCAATCCGGTACAAGTCAAAGGTGATACTGGTAAGACCCCTTTTGAGCTATGGTCTGGTCATAAGCCTACTATTAGATATTTCAAAATATTTGGGAGTAAATGTTATATCAAAAGAGATGAAGATATAGGAAAGTTTGATGCTAGAAGTGATGAAGGAATCTTTCTTGGTTATTCTACTAAGAGTAAGCCTACCAGTGCTACAACAAGAGATTGAGGAAAGCAATTGAAAGTGCTAATGTCAAGGTTGATGAAGACACAGCTAGACCATCCAAAACCTATGGATATGATTCAGATGATCAGAATAATAGTTCAATCATAGGAAAGAAATTTTAGACTCAAAATCAAGTTCAGATCATTCAAGTGAATCAAGAAAATCAAGAGGAAGGAACTAGTGAAAGTGCAAAAGAGAGATCACAAGAGCCAGAAGTTCAAGAACATCCTAAGACTCCAAGGTATATAATACTAAATCATTTAGAAGATCGGATTATAGGTGATAAGAACAAAGGTGTTCAAACTAGGAGAAAAATTGCAGAAGAATACCGTTTGATTTCAAAGATTGGGCCTAATAGTGTCAATGAAGCATGCAAAGATGAACATTGGGTGGAAGCAATGAAAGAAGAACTACAACAAATTGAGAAGAATAATACATGGATTCTTGTTCCTAGACCTAAGGACAAAAAATTAATTGGAACTAAATGGGTCTTTAGAAACAAACTGAATGAGCAAGGTGAAGTTATTAGAAACAAAGAAAGACTTGTGTGCAAAGGATATTCTCAAATGGAAGGAATTGACTTTGAAGAAACTTTTTCCCCTGTTGCTAGGATTGAAGTTGTGAGAATATTTCTTGCTTATGCTGCTTACAAAAACTACAAGGTTTATCAAATGGATGTCAAGTCAACATTTCTAAATGGCGAATTGGAAGAAGAAGTGTATGTTGAGAAACCTGATGGATTTCAATTGACTGATCAGGGAGATATGGTTTTCCAATTGAAGAAAGCATTGTATGGACCTAAGCAAGCCCCAAGAGAATGGTATGCCAAATTGGAGAAGTGTTTGTTGAAGCTTGGATTTAATAAAGGTACTATTGATAGTAATATGTATTTCAAGATTGACGATGATAAAGATTTGATTGTTGAAGTCTTTGTTGATGATATCATTTTTGGAGGAGATGACAGTTTGTGCATGAAGTTTGCTGATGAGATGCAGAATGAGTTTGAGATGTCTATGATTGGTGAGATGAAATTCTTTTTGGGATTGCAAATTACTCAACTAGATAAAGGGATCTTTATATCTCAGTCCAAGTATGTGAAAGAATTGCTAAAGAAGTTTGGTATGGAAGATTCAAAGCCAATTGGTACACCTATGGTGATCGGATGCAAGTTGACACAAGATGATGATTCTCTAAAGAAAATCAAACTAGATACAGATCAATGATTGGTGGATTGCTCTATTTGACTCAAACTAGACCTGATATCATGAATGTTGTATGCATTGTTGCAAGATTTCAAGTTGATCCTAAGGAATCTCATGTGACTATTGTGAAGAAGATTTTTAGATACTTGAAGGGGATAGTTGATTTTGGGTTGTGGTATCCTAGAGATGATGATCTTACTTTGAGTGCTTTTACTGATGTTGATTGGGTAGGTGATGTGAATGACAAAAATAGTACTAGTGGTGGTGCATTTTTCTTGGGTAAGAAGTTGATTTCATGGTTAAGTAAGAAGCAGAGTACCATTTATTTATCTACTGTTGAGGCATAATACATTGTTCCTTCTAATAATTGTACTCAAGTATTGTGGATGAAGCAGATGTTGAAAGATATCATAGTTGTGTATGATGAACCTATTGCTATATTTTGTGATAATTCAAGTGCAATTAACATTTCTAAGAATATGGTGTTGCATTCAAAGACCAAGCATATATCTATCAAGTTTCACTTTTTGAGAGAGAAGGTGAGTGAAAAGGAAGTCATATTGGAGTATGTGCCTACCAAGGAACAGATTGCAGATATCTTTACCAAACTGTTGCCTAAGGATAATTTTGAGTATCTCAAAGGGAAGTTAGGTGTGATTACCCCTCCTAATCAGAACTAAGATGCATTGACTTGCATCGGTCTGTGCATTTCATAGTCATATCCTGATCCAGATTGATGTTGTGGTGGCTACTACTCAGGGGGAGTAGTCAGATGTTCAAATATGTGGTTTAGAGCTTATGTGTTCAAATATGCGGTTCAGAGAGATATTTGTCATTTATGTCAAAGGTGGAGAAGATTCATGTGAAAAATTGTGAATTATCTGGGGAGAAGAATCATGTGAAAGATTTGAGGAGAAAAGAGTCAAAACCTAAGGAGGATTAAGTGCTAAATTGTGTTGATGGTGTTTTTCACATCATGTGTTGCCATCAATGCCAAAGGGGGAGATTGTTGGATGTTGCTGATATGTGGTTGTCATTGATGTCAACACTATTGGCATTAATGTCTTCAAGGCTTTATATGTCGAGGATATTGAGAAAATTGTAATAAAATAAGTTGCAGGTTATCAGTGGTGAAGTGAATTTCAGTTTGTTGGTTAGCTCAATACGTTGATGATTAGAGGTTGTGGATTAAAGGGTTTTTTTTAGTATATCTAGTTTATCCACGTTAAATTTCATAGATCTGCATGAAGATTTGATCGAGTTATGAGCAGTTGTGTTCTGACAATCGTTTTGTTGCTTCAGTTGGTGTTCCTAAATGAAGATGATGTGATTCTAGTAAGTTTAGTTGTTGCAGATGCTTCTCTGGTGATTCATGATGTTTTTGGATGTTTCTAGATTGTGCTCTATCTGTGTTGCACATCTGCATTGATCATTGTGCTCGTGATTAGAGATTTTCTCTTGTGTGTTCATGTTTTTCATGTTCTTGGCCGACAAGGTGTTGTAGCATGTTTTGTATCTTCGAGGAATAATTTTTGAAGGTGTTTCATGTTTGATGATTTTGTTTTGGGTCTTCATTATGTTGTGGCCGACATTGGTCGATTCGCATTGAAAATTATTTATTGTTTTGGGTCAACAGTTTGCATATGTTTTATTATTTTGTTGAGGCCGACATGTAGCAATGTAATCTCTTGTTGCGGATACATATAAGTGATTGTTTATTCCATTTGAAGGCATGCGTGTATGAGATGGGTGAATAATGTCCTAATTATTTGAAGGCAGAAGCAGAGTGTGAAGAAGAGTGAGCAGAGTTTGAAGAAGTGTTCATGTGCTTAACCGGAACTGTAATTAGGCATTAGCAGATGCTATTTTCTCAGTTCAAAATCATGTGGATGTAATCTGAATGTTTCTGTAAGAGACTGTGTCTTCTTTTGGGTAATAAGCCTTTATGTATTTGAGTGGTGAGATCTAGGTAGTGTGCCTGAATGCAAGTGCATTCCCCATTTATTTTTCTTTATACTTTTAACATGGTATAATCTTGTGGACTACCCTCCACTGTGGTTTTTACCCTAACAGGGTTTCCGCGTAAAAAAATATTGGTGTTATGTATATTTTTGATGTGTTGATGGTTTATGCTTTCATGGTTATTTATCAGATTTGAGAATAAGGTTAATAATTTTGATAAGTTTAAATTTCTGAGACAACTGATTCACCCCTCCTCTCAGTTGTCTACCCTTGTGTTACCAACACCATCTAGAAATGAGATCATGGAGCCTCTCATCCCTTAACCACATTAATTGAAATCGAAACAACTACTTACAGGGAGCAAAAGCTAGTTGGGCAGAGAGTTTAATCGGCCAATGATCTGAACCATGCCAGTCCAGGATTTCAAAGCTCGTCATCCACTTATCACCAACCCAAAAACTAGACACCATAAACCTGTCTAACCTTTCCAAAATGACATCTCCACCAATTCTCCTATTGTTCCAAGTAAAAATACCATTTGAGGGTTTGATATCCACCAACCGTAGGCGAGCCATATTATCCCTTAGGAGATCAAAGGAAGGGTCCAATCGAGCAATACCACCCCATTTCTCCTCAAGGGGGGAAATCACATTAAAGTCGCCTACCATATTCCAAGGAAAAAAAGGATCCAGAGATCGAAGCTAACTAACATGACGCCACAAAAAAACCTTACCAGGTATGTTCGAAGGAGCATAGATGTTGGAGAAAAGAATTCTCTCCCCCGACTCCAAGCTGGATGCCATGAGAGAGATAGAATGTCTACAGGAGGACCACCAAATGGGGGTAATCTGTTGAGGATCCCATAAACACGCAAGACCACCAGAGCTACCTTGTGTACCCACACACTATCATTGCCCTCTGTTCCAAATCCTAGAAGCACACTGCATCATACCATCAACCAACAACTTGGTTTCCTAGAGGAAGACCAAATCTAGACAATGAACACGAACCAAATCCTGAATAGCCTTTTGTCTAGGGATGTTATTCATATTGCTTACATTCTAGGATAACACAATCATCATAGAGGGTGAGAGAAATGGGAATCCAATGTCCTCATCGAACCAGCCTCAACCAACGTCTCACCAACCAACTTTACCTTTTCCTGATCCTTCTTTCTGCCTACCTTCTGAGGCTTTTCTGGAGCACTCTTTTTCATTGGTTTCTAGTGCAAACCCAATAAAGGAGAAGAATAGGAAGATTTAATTTTACTAGATTAATCCAATCCTGACCCCCCTATACGACTAGTAGCTGGAGTCTCCTTTCTAGCACAACAGAATCCCCAGACACAACAACAAGAGAAAGAGCTTTAGAATCCAACAACGCACCAGAGTCAACCACAGGAGCCAAAACTGGGGTAGCCTCTGGCTGAGAATCAATATGGTGCTCCACTATGGGGGAAACCTCAACTTGCATATCAAGGGGGATCCCCTCCTCATGAACTAACTCATCAAGAGCGTCAAACCTATTAAACGTCTCCTCTTCTTTCCTATCTTTGTGGGTCCTCTTCTGCCCACCACTTCTCTTATGCGACTTAACTAGCACAAACCCATCATTGTACATTGCCTCACCTTGAATGGGTGCCTTATCCTTGTCATCCATAGAAGGAGAATGGGGAGGAGAAAAACTAGAATACCTTGTAGCTTTGGGGCACTTTCTTTGAAGGTGACCATATTCATGGCATAAACAACGCCGAAATGGAAGAGTTTTGTAATCCAACTGCTAAGTCCAAGAAACTGACCCTATGCTCATATAACTAAATCTGGCAGTGGATTATTCAAGTCAATCTCAACACACACACGGGCATAAGAAAGAACATGTTTCATCAATTTTTGTTGGGAAGGTCTGGTAGGCTTTCCGATCAATAGAGCTATCATTTGCAATATATCGCTTCTCCAACATTCCAGCGGCAGACGAGGAAGGCGAACCCAAACTAGAACCCTGGATGGAAGCTCCTCTACAGAATTAAATCCCATATGCCAAGGTTTGATAAAAAGGCCCACCTGATTATAAAAATATGGCCCACCCTCAAAGGTCTGATTCTTATCCACCATGCATGAAAAATCTACCAGAAAAAATTATTGGCAGCTAGCAATATGTCAAAATCCCCTTTGGGATTCCAAGCCTTGCAAATCCATGAATCCAGAAATGGAAGCAACACCTGCAACCCCATAAACTTGCAAATTAGCACATGATTTCTATAGTAACTCACATCTTTGGCGACATATTCCAGTTGTATTACCAACACTGGTTGATCATGTGATCTCTCCAAGCACCCATTAACTTTCTTCAAATGAATTCCACTATTTCTAGACACACCCACATTGGAATTATCCAAAAAAGAGGAAGATAGATCTCTCCTTGGCGAAGAAGAACCAGGGTTCTGCAAATCTAGAGACGCTTGCAGTGCCATCCTCAGGGAAAAAGAGCACTCCACATAGCCACCAACAGGTCGCACTGGGCAGAAGAAAACAGAGAGTCGTCAAAGAGGATATGAGCAAAGGTTGCACAAAAAACCAAGAGAACAATGTCTATCGACTCACCAAAATGTCCACCACTCTGCACCAAACACCAAGACTAAAAGCAGTAGCCAATGATTGGAACGCAGCCTACAGAAAAACTTTCGATGAAAATAACCCCCCCCCCCCCGCACGCATAAAACACCCCCCACACACAAAGACAACCTTCCCAACAATGAATCAAGTGACCTGCCATGCATGCAAGGAGAACCAGAGGCATGCAGCCTCGGCCTCAGAGGCCCGTGCTCAGTCCTGCGCACGTGCCCAACATCGCTCTCTCAATTTTTGTTGTTTTTTCAAATGTTAGACTTAGAATATATAATATATTTTATTTTTTAATATTATATATTTAAATATATATTATTAAATTAAAAATAAACAACTTGTAATGAATAATCATTTCAATATATAACAATATTATATTAACTAGCACTTGCACCTAAAGGAGGTTCAAGGATTATGCCAATAAAAAAACTATATGTATGTTAATATGTTAGAGAGTACGTGTTTGTGCATGATACACTACAAATTTAATTGCATGTGGCTGGATTAAACAATTTACAAGTGCCACGTAGTGGCTAGTACTTGCTTTTATAGTATTATAATTATTCTTTGCAATGGTTTCGGTTTTGATTGTGTGATAATTTTTGCATCAACGTTTCGGATCACACTCCGTGATCCATCATCAGGATGAGCAGAGCTGAAGGAAAGAATGAAAGGATGCAGACCAAGAGCTAATTAAAAAGACCAAGGCAAGGAAATGATAGAGAGGGCACGAAGACCAAGACCAAAAAAGATAATTAAAGAAATTCACATAAAAATATAAAACAAAGGACACAAATATATAAATTATCACACAATCAAAACTAGAAACCATTGCAAAAGAACATTATGGATTGTGGAAACTTGATATCATTAATTATAATTATTGTTTTTTTGATTTGATAAAATTAAATGTAAGTTTTATTAATGTGAATAAAAATAAATATAAGTTTTGTTAATTAGTTATTTTCATGACCTAACCCTAACCCTAAATCACACCCTAACTCTAATTCTATCCCTAACCCTAACTCTAACTCTAAGCCTAACAATAAATTCTAAACCATTATTCTAATCCTAGACTTATCTCTAACCCCAACTATGATAATAACACTATTGATAACTATACACCTAATTTTAATCACTAAATTTTAAATAAATAATATATTTAATAAATGTTATATTACAAATTATTATATATTAAATAAATTTTATAAATAAAATAAATATAATATATACTAAAAATAATTAAAAGTTAGATATTACATATCGGCAATGTTTCGTTTCTTTTTATTAATATAAAATTGTTATATATTAAAATGATTATTATTATTATTTTTTGCTCGTTAAATCACTACTAAGGGGTAGCACCCTGTATTACTTCCAAAAAGGAGAGTTTGCATTTGGATCTGGAAACCAAAAAGAAACTACATATTGGCCTTTACTGACAAAATGGCCATTCACACTACCCTTTCCTACCCTTTGAGTTTTGTTTTAACAAAATTACAAAATGGCCTAGCCGTTGCTCAGGCAAGTGACTTCTAACCCAGGGCTGATTGCAATTTGTATACCCTAGATTGAGCTATAGTTGTAATAAACTAAAGAGAACCTGGCAGAGAACTCGACCCAGCAGCTTCCATCATTTTACCTCCTCGTCCTCAAAATCCTCTGACTCCATGCACTTCATGTATGCAATGTAATTTACTACCACCGGGCAGTCTGGTCCACATTTCTGGTGCACCGACCCCTTTGCTTTTTCCTTTGGATCCTTGGGATCGTTCTGAAGCCATTCTTCTCTGGTGTCGAAATCCCAGGCATCATTGTCCCCTACTACAATTTCCTCCAAGAGACCTTCATCTTCTACATAACGCGGTGCCCATCCTCACGAGGTGTTGGTGACCAACTTGGCGACTCTAAGTAGGAAAGTGATGCTCTGGTCCCTCTCATCCCATAGTTTTTCAAACCCTTCTGGATCGATTGTCTGCACCAAAGGAAACTTCATGACCTCTCTTCTGTGCATTCTCATGTAGTAGTTTTGCGACATTGGGATGAGCCTGTTTTCATCCACATTATTCAGGGCTGCATCAATGTCTCCCAGCCATGCATGGATGAAGACCATCTGGGTCAATTTCTTCGCTAGTTCCTTTGACACGCCCATGTGAAGGATGACTGCCAGAAACATAGCTGAAATTTTTGAATTAGACCAAAATTTGTGGTATGCCCTTAGAAATTCAGGGGCTACAACCTTCTTGGTAGGCCAAAGTACCAGCGGATGGGAAGTAGCCAGCAATCCCTATAGCCTCTTGTCCATCACTTCTCCTCGAAAGGAATTTTGTTGCTTTAATGTGTCCAGAGGCAGCGGAGTCTCCATCACGATGTTGCACACCTGTTGCACCACTACCATTTAGATTGATCCAATTGACACCAATCGAGGCCTTAAAACAGCTAACACCTTACTTCTTCATAATTAGTTTTTCTACATTTGTGCCTTTGGAATGTGTATCCTTTCCACCAACCTGTTGGACATACTTGGCGAATTTAAAGCATGATAGAGTGGGATTTGCTCAGCCTTAATAAATCCTCGAAAATTGTTTAATTTTTTTGCACATTACCTTCTATTGATGGCCTTTGTCACGTCAATTGAGTTCCTGGATTTCGTCCTTGATGACATATGATAGCCTTTCGCCACCAAGGGAAAAAGTGTTGATGGAAAATGTCTCTGACACTGGATCACAAGTTGTCTTACATGGATTGCTTTGACACCTTTTTTGCAGCGCATCCACCTTGTCATTACCCTCTCTGTAGATGTGGCTAATTTTAAATTCTTCAAACTTTGCTACCAAAAGCTTGATATTTTGTAGTAGGTGATTGAGCTTCTAGTTCGAAGTAGAGCCTCGCCTGATTTCATTGATTGTAATCATTGAATCCCCTTCTAGATGAATTTGCTTCACTCTGAGATCAAACCCCAACTAAAGGCCAATGGTTGTTGCCCTGAATTCGGCTTCATTATTCGTGTAAATGCCTAGACGGATGGAGCTTTCTGCTATGACCTTGCCCTGAGCAACTCTTATAATACAACCCGCACCACCTGGGCCTAGGTTACCACAGGCTACCCCATCAAAATTTACCTTAGTCCAGTCTGGTTCTGGTGCCTGCCATGTTGCTCCCTCTCTCTTGGTTTTGGTTGTCTGATTTGAGCCATTCCCATCTAGTAGTGGCAGCTTAAGGCCTCTGAAGTTTTTGGTTAGGCAGTCATCCCAGTTTGTGAATATTTTATATTTGTCTGCTTTGATTCAAGCATCCTCATTTACCATTTAAACTATGGCTCTCTCAATCTTATCCCAAAGTCTGTCTTTGTTCAACTCTTTTCCTTAAAATATTCTTTTGTTGCGCTCCTTCCATATCTCCCAGATCACAATGGATGGGGTAGTCTGCCATATCCCACCAAAAACGGACTTGTTGCCTTTTTGCAGACACATTTTAAACCATGTTGCAATGTCTGCTGGCATGGGGCATTGCACATTCATTTTGCTTCTAACTATGTTCCAACAATCATGTGCATAGGGACATGTCAGGAGAAGATGGTTTGTTGTTTCCTCATTTTCCTTGCATAGAGAGCATCTTCCTAGGCCTTGTATACCAAAGGTGGCTCGTCTGTCCTCTGTGAGTATTCTTCCCTGAGCTACCAACCAAGCAAAGACTCCAACCTTTGGGAGGCATTTTCTTCCCCAAAAAAATTTGTATAGCTAGTCTTGTCAGGTCAATGCCAACTCCTTGATCTTATAGCCAAGCCTCACCTTGTATGTACTTGTTGAGGACCCACACCATCAGATCTTATCTAGGTCATTGGATGGGATGAAATATCTACCTTTGAGGATCTTTGACAGTTCATCTTTTTGTGCTTGAGGAGCGTTGAGGGTCTAAAGATCATTCCAATTCTAGTTGGAGGACCCTTGATTGATAATTCTCCTACCATAGTTGGCCACCTTACTCCCCCACAACCTTGTGGTTTCTTCCTTGATTTCATCCAAGCCCAAAGTGTGGCTGATGGGAGGTTTTCCACACCAGGAATCATCCCAAAACTATGTGTTCTCCCCATTCCTGATTTCCCAAGTTACATGATTTGCTATTATGTCCCTACTATCCAAAATGAAGTTCCATATTGTTGAAACTCTTGAGGGGTTAATTGTTGTGAGGATTCTAGTTGGATCATCTGAGTCTAAATATTTCCTCCTTAAGATTCTGACCCATTTTTTCTCACCTTTCATGTGGATTTCCTATACTAATTTGGCCCCCATAGCCTGATTCATTATTGAGAGTTGCTTGATCCCTACCTCACTAGCCTCCTTGGGTTTACACACTTTATCCCATGCTAGTAGAGGAAACTTATTCTAATCACATGTGCCACTCCAAAAGAAATTCCTAAAGATTTGGGTGAGGGCTTCTTCCACTACTTTGGTTAGCTTTAGGCATGACATTGAGTATACTGGAATGGCCGACAGAACTGTCTTGACCATCAGTAGCCTACCTGCTGATGACAACCACTTACCTTTCCAAGTTCCCAGCTTGTTCTTGCAACTATTGATTAGGTTCTCCCAATAGCATTTTTTGTTAATGCCTGCAAACAAGGGCATCCCCAAGAATCAGCCTGGAAGTGAGGCAACTCTCAGGTTTAGGATCCTGGCTAAGTCCCTTTGCAAGCTAGGTTAAGTGTTCAGAAAGAATACCTTCGATTTACCCCAATTGATGCTCTGACCTAACACCTTGCAGTAGTCATCCAAAAAACTTTTGATCACTCTTGCCTCTCTCCTGTTGGCTTCTCCCATCAGGACTGTATCATCTACAAATTGGAGATGAGTTGAGAGGTCCAATCCATTAGCCACATGAATGCCTTTCCACTTTCCTTTCCTTCTCAAATTTTGAATCTCCCTACCCAACACCTCTACCATGATTATGAATAAGAATGGGGACAGGGGATCACCTTGCCATAGTTTTAACCCTCTTGAAGGGGGAAAAATCCATGCAGAGCCATTTACTAGCACTTGAAAATTTAGTTGTGGAGATGCAACTTCTTACCCACTGAATCCATTTTTCCCCAAAGCCAAATTTCTGGGTACCTCCAAAAGGAATTATATCTACCATGTCATATGCTTTGAGGATGTCAAGTTCCAAGTTCCCAGCTTGTTCTTGCAACTATTGATTAGGTTCTCCCAATAGCATTTTTGTTAATGCCTGCAAACAAGGGCATCCCCAAGAATCAGCCTGGAAGTGAGGCAACTCTCAGGTTTAGGATCCTGGCTAAGTCCCTTAGGCTAGGTTGAGTGTTAGAAAGAATACCTTCGATTTACCCCAATTGATGCTCTGACCTAACACCTTGCAGTAGTCATCCAAAAAACTTTTGATCACTCTTGCCTCTCTCCTGTTGGCTTCTCCCATCAGGACTGTATCATCTACAAATTGGAGATGAGTTGAGAGGTCCAATCCATTAGCCACATGAATGCCTTTCCACTTTCCTTTCCTTCTCAAATTTTGAATCTCCCTACCCAACACCTCTACCATGATTATGAATAAGAATGGGGACAGGGGATCACCTTGCCTTAACCCTCTTGAGGCGGGGAAAAATCCATGTGCAGAGCCATTTACTAGCACTGAAAATTTAGCTATGGAGATGCAACTTCTTACCCACTGAATCCATTTTTCCCCAAAGCCAAATTTCCTGGGTACCTCCAAAAGGAATTTTCTGTCTACCATGTCATATGCTTTGAGGATGTCAAGTTTTAATATCATACAGGCCTCTTTGTTCTTTCTGGTTGAGTGAATTATTTGATGGGTAGTGATAGTTCCTTCCACTATTGATCGCCCTAGCGTGAAGCCACTCTGTTCTTCTGATATCACCTCATTCAGAACTTCCTTGAGTTTGTTTGCTATTATTTTGGTGATCACTTTGTACAGAGTGTTACACAATGTGATTGGCCTGAAATCACTTATTGTTTGTGGTTTTTTTTCTTGGGGATTAGGGCCAAAAAGGTGTGGTTTACTGCCCCCAACATTATCATTCTCCTTCTCGATTCCTCAATTGCTGCTCCTAGATCACCCCCCACTATGTCCCAAAATCTTTGGAAGAAGCCGGTTAGAAATCCATCAGGGCCTGGGGCCTTGTTAGGGTTCATTTGAAAGACTACATTTTTGACTTCTTCCAAGGATATCTTTTGATATAGACACAAGTTCTGATCCTCATTATGGTTGCAGGGATAACACTCAACAGTCTGTCTCTTGCATCCTTGTTCTCTTGGCTTTCCTTGTTCAGGATATCTTCAAGGACTACCTCCTTGTTGACTTCCTCTATAGACTAAGTTGTTTCTCCATTGGCCTTCTTGATCTCTTCAATTCTATTCCTATTTCTATTGGCAATTGTTGATTTGTGGAAGAATTTTGTGTTTTTGTCTCCCTCTTTCAGCCATATTTCCCTTGACTTTTGCCTCCAATAGCATTCTTCTCACTTCAATATTTTTGTCAGCTCTTCTTTCAAGCATTTTCCATTCTCAAAGTCTTCTACATCAATTCCTTTCTCTATTACATGTTCATTTAGGGATCTAATTTCTTGTTCCAGCCTTTCCTTCTCTTGAAATATGTTCTTGAATTGAGCCTTGTTCCATTCCTTAAGTTTATTCTTGATGTGGCCTAGTTTCTTTCTCATTTTGAACAGCTTTGAGCTGTCACCAAACCTGATTTCATTCCACCATCTCTCAATTAGCTCTGGCAAGCGGTCATCTCTCAACCACATGTTTTCAAATTTGAAAGGACACCCCCTGGGTGTCTCATCCAACCCAAATGACAACGCAAAATTGAAGTGGTCTGACCTTGAAAATGATAGGATGTGGGCTTCATGTGTAGCTACTAGCTCTCCCCAATCTCCCCAAAGCAGGAATTTGTCCAGTCTTTCAGCTATATTGGTGAAGTCCTTTCTCCTGTTGGACCATGACATGAATATTTCATTTTTGGTTTGCACATCTTTTAGGAAGTTTCTATCTATGAACTCCTGGAAATCCCTCTGAATGGCAGTTATTCTTCCCAGGCCTCCCTGTTTTTCTTCATTGTTCAACGTTGCATTGAAATCTCCAGCCACAACTCCCAAATCACCTCTTCTTTTTTCCAACTCATCTGATATTTTATCCCACACTTGCTTTTTTTCTCCCATGGCTATTGGTCCATAAACAATAATGTTGAAGAAGTGGGCCTGTCTTCTTAGGTCCTTGAACTTGAACACTTACCAATTGTTCTCTTCCTTTTCCAATTCTCCCTCTACTGATAACGAATTCCATAGGACTCCCATTCCTCTCGATGCTCCTATAGCTTCCTTGAATTGGCTTTTTCATTGCCTCCAATTGCTCAATCTCCTTTGACCTTCTTCCTTACTCCATTTGGATTCTTAATGAGAACTATGTCTACTTTTGATTGGTCAATTTGGCGCTTGACCATGCACCATTTGTCAGGGGCATTGATGCCCTTGACATTCCATGTTATGATCCTCATTCTTCTTTGGGAAGGAGGTTGTCCTTCCCAACAATCAATTTTTTCTGACCAGAGGCATTACCTATGATCATCAGCTTGGTTTTGTTTGACATCCTACCCCTTTTGGATTTGTGCTTTATACTAGGAAATTTTATCTTTGATTCGGATTGTTCCAACTATCTCACCTTCCTCTGCCACCTCCCAGGGATTCTCTTCACCTTCTAAAAATTGATCACTCTCTTCTTCCTCTGATTGGGCTAGGGCCTCCCCTTCCTCTTGGCAAGCTTCAACATTGCTTATTATGGGGATTGTTCCCTTTCTCCCATCTCCGCCCCTGTTGATTTGGGCCTCACTTCTTCCCTTACTGCTTCTACTGTTAGTTTCTTGAGTTGAGTTTTAATATCTTTCTGTAGTTCTTGTGCTCCCTCCATGAGGGAATTCAGAGCTTCTTCTGCATTAAAGCTTCCTTGCCCCTGCTTTTCCTTTGGTGGTTGGGGGCCCATGTTGGGAGCTTGGGGTTTTTTTTCTAAATTTTGGGGCTCTTGTTTGTTTTTGACATCCCCAGATTATTCTTCTGTGGGTTTAGACGTTGGTATCTAATGAGAGCTAATTTCATTTCTCTCTTCATAGTTTTTGTTAGCCTCCATTCCCCTGAGCGAGGTGCCTTCCAAGGAGGAGTCCCTGAAGAGGCATTTTCTAGGTTCAGCTCCTTCCCAGATTTCTATCTCATGTTGCCAGCTTCCAATTTTTGTCAGAATTTCTATGTTTTTATATAACCTTACCCCTTCATCTATTTCAACTAGAATGCATGCTTCAGCCCCTTCAATTCCATTTATGAAATCCTCATCCACTCCCAAGCACACCCCTAGGGCATCTCCTAACCTTACCAAGGCCTCCATATTCCAGAATTCTGAAGGCAGGTCCACTAGCTCGATCCAGGTGGGAATTTGGTTTATTTTATAATTCCAGGGATCAAAACTTGCTCTCCAATTAATGCAATGAAATCTATGACCATTCATGAATAGGGTTTTCCCTTCTACGATTTCCAATTTTAATTTTTGGTCAATACATTCAATGAGAAAAAAAGAGTTTGGTAACTAGAAGATGCTTACCCGATCCTTGAATTTGTTTCTCCACCATGCTTTGATTTCCTCCCTAGGGCATCCTGGGCCGGTCCATTTGGCGAATAGGGATTTCTCCATCAGTCTGCAAACTCTCTGCTTGATCATTTCTTATGGCATTTGGTATAGTTTGCTTCCCCGTGAGCGCAACCAGTCTTCACTTTTTGTTTTATTCTGGAAATTCCTTCTATTTGTTTTCCTTCTGAGCAGGTATCGATCTCTTTGGTTCATTCTTCTTCCAAATTCATGTTCTCCCTCTGATTGTTGATTCGTCCTCCCATCATTCCCTGACTTAGGGCTTCCCGAGCCCCTGACTCTCTAGACTTTACTAGAGTGCTTCTGAAAGCCATTGCATTTGTTGCACCAACTGGGGTATGAAGAATTTCCTAGATGATCATTTTCCCGAAACCACCCATGCCTTAACTCATGTGTGCTCCACCCTTTCCAGTCCTTTTGGCAAGTTATTGACCTTTGCTTCTACTCAAGGACCCCTTTCTCCTTGACTCTGATTTGGCTTTTGTCTTGAAAGTAAACACCATTGTCTGAATTTTCGTTTCGATAGTAGAGAGGATGGCATTTGTCCACCCACGCACCGTTTTTGAATACCCATTACGAGATGTGGTCCAATTTCTGTTGCGGGGCACCTCCAGCCAGTTTCTTTTATGCTTCATCCTCTGCCACCATGTCGCTCCATCGTATCTTCTCCCCGTCTACATTTTTTCGCTCCTGCACGTCACCTTGCGCCATTTTTTCACAGTTTGCATTAAAAATGATTATTTATTATAAGTTGCTTATTTTTAGTTTATATATGTGTGTGTGTGTGTGTGTGTGTGTGTGTGTGTGTGTGTGTATCATAGTAGACACAAGTGCAACTAAATCTCTTCATTTAAATCAATAATTGTTAAATATTAATGAACTAATGATTATAGATTATGATTTTTTCAAAGTCCATGAATGATAGAGTAAACACTTATAGATTAAATTATGTATGCTATATTTTGAATGATATTTCAAACCACACTCAATGATTAATCATAGGAGTAGGATAACCAAGAATATGATTGTAAAAATTACCTTAAAAAGAGTTAAGTGGTGGGAGAGAGTAGGGAGCGAGGAGATTGGAAAACGAAGCAAAAGTGAAAATAGATTAAAAAAAAGGTAAAATATGAAAAATAATAGAAAAATGAATAATATAGTAATATGGTCTAACACCAATAAATGGATAAAAAAGGTTAAATGTTTCAAACAATGAATAAACTCCTCTAATAGAATTATAAAGATGAATTATATAACAAAATGATTGAGGAACAATTACCAAAATTATTAAAAGAAATGAAGGAAGATAGAAAGGAAAATATAGGTTAACTTATTTACCTACAAAATATTACCTGCAATAATAGAAGATATAAATAGAAACAATATATATATAAATTCTACATTAATATAGGTTATATATATAAATTAATGTTACCTAAAATTGTATATTATATATATTAATGTTATCTTATATACCTATATATTATAGGTATAATTTTTTTTGGAGAACCTATATATATTAATATAAAAAATATACATACAAAAAAAAAATATTAATGAAAGAAGGAGAGATATAATAATCAAATTATACCATGAAATATTAAAAACATAGATAACAAAGATATTAGTTTAATGGAAAGAATAATATAATTTAAAAAAAAAATTAATAGTGTGAATCCAAATCTCTAAAATTGATTTTGTAAGATTTTCTTTAATAAAAAAATAACAATTAAAAAAATGTCAAAATAAGTAACATTTATTTATTTTATAAAAATTTAATGAAACGACTTTATAAAGCAAAAAATGAAAAATCATTCTTTAAAAAATGTTTATCTTGCTTTTCCTACAAATCCATCAATAACACACAAGTTTTTTTTAATAGGTCAGTGTTATCAAAAAATTAGGGTGATAACTCCCAAAGTTATTTTATTCCTACTTTCATGTTTCGTTGGGCGATCAAAGATATGAGGCCACATCATATCTTACCTGGCGTGGTGGCCACGTTGTCCTTCCAATGGCCTTTTTGAAACCTGCCACCTTTCCACGAAGTCTGTGCCACTCTAAGATGTGTGTAACTTCACACGAGCCATCATTCATTTCAGTCTTGATGGCATTAACTCCTTCTCGACTTTCATGGGTTTTGGCTTGTTGTGGCATTATTTCATAATGTGTGTAGCAGTATGCCATTTCCTTCAAAGGATTCTGCCTTGATTTCTTATGATTTCTTTTACCAGGCTTTAATTAAATTCATTCTAATGGGAAAACAAAAGGAAAGTTTAGAATTTACAATCTCCATGGAGACTATGATACTGCTTACTTGTGATTGAAGTCAGTTGTCTTTTTTAGGTCGAATTACAGACCAACGACTTAAGCTTGTTTTGGTTGAGGAAAGAAATTTTTGGTTCTCGAAGAGCGCCATCGGGTCAATACCAACATACCGCTCGCTTTGTTGCTTCACTATTGGATCTTCGTGTACCAATGGACGTCGTGGGGCAGTTATCCCACAAGCTATTCTATCTGCACTTGCTTGGAAATTTGAATATTTTTCTTAATGCAGCGCAATTGGGAGTTGGTATCCCCCATCCATGGGACCTCCACCTACCAGTTGGGGTTCCACACTACTATTCCTTCTTGCTGGATATCCACGACGCCAAGCTCCTGGTGCATTGTGGTCATACCTTAGTTGCATATTGGTTCCTATGCAGGCTTTACCAGTTCGAACCAGTAGAGGATTTCGATTGGATTGAAGAATTTGATCTTTTTGAAGAGTGAAAGCGTGTTTTCTCCATTTTGACCCATACCCAGATAAGATATGTCAAGGGTTTCTCTATGGGTAGGGTCGAATAGATTATAGAAAGGGTATAAGATAATTTTTGATATGATAGTGATGTCAATTGTAAATGATTATAAAGTGCCTTTGTACAGTTAGGGCTAAGCTTTGTTTTAAGCCTTTATACTGCAAAAAGACTTATATCTTTGGTTTCAGAAACTCTTATAATATTAAAGACATAATATACTTATGCTTTTAGTTAATATGGATATTCAGTTTTCCTTTGGAATATAATTTAAGTGAGTGAATTTAGCATTTAAAGGGTTTAATCTAAGTGGTTTCAATGTATGCATTGCTTGCATTTAATCTTTAGAGTGTTAATGTAAACCAGCTTTGGTTATTAGGGTTCTGCCAGTTTATTTAATTTGGCATTTTGATTTAACCTAAGTGGTTTCAGTGTTCACGTAGTTTACATTTGTTCTCCAAAATGTTAGTGAAAACCCTATTTTGGTTATTAGGGTTCCACTCGTTTAACTTATTTGGCATTTAGATCTCAATTCACCCAATAAGGGCCATGGTTAAGAATAAATTATTTTGGGTTGTTTTTCATAATGTCCTCGGTTCCTGTAACCAAGTTGAATGGCATTTTATGTGTTAAATATATGCTTTTTGGAAAAAATAATTGGGTTGTGCTTATGATTAATCCATCTTGGTCATTTTTTGGGTCATTTACATCTCTTGGAGTTAGTGATACCTAGCCCCTGGCACGTGTGCATCGTTTTAGCTTCTAGACCCCTTCTTTAACTTCGCATAATGGGTCATTTCTTTGCCATTTTTTTAATTACTACAGTCTTGCTAATGAGCCCAATTATGGAGACTCCTCTTTTGCTTACTTATACCAAGACTCGAGCAACATTTCTTGGGCCTATTTTAGATCGTTGATTGAAAGGCTTGTTGCAAAACCCCGACTCCCTAACCTTGAAGGTTCTTAAAATGGTGTTAGGGAGGAAGTTTATTACCATTAGCGAGAGATACTAAGTGAACTCAGATATTACTTCACGTTTTGTAGATTCTTTGCTAAATCTTCATGCAAGCAAGGAGCTTATTTATCACTTAACCCAACGCGTTTTTAAGCCCAAGTTCCCTCAAGGTTTATGTGCGGTCATGGATGCTACACAGTTGGATGAGGGAATTCATTGCCCCCAGGATTTACCATTCACTAGTCTTAAGCCCATCACCCTTCTTCCATTTTTGGCCGATGCAAAAGATGCGAATTATTGGGAGCATCATTTTTATGCTAAAAAGGCCTATGATTTTCTTAAGTGCTTGTACCAGCTTGTACCTGTTCAAGATACTACTTGGATTGCACTCTTAATTGCTTGTGAAGCTTAAGCTCATTGATTATTTTGGTGTTGGGATCATATATGTATATACTCGTCCAAATTTTGTGTGACTTTGAAAGTTTAACCTAGGTTTACCCACAAATTTTATGTAAGCAAGATGTAATTTGAGACTTTTTATAATCTAAATCTAAGGGGTTATTTATAACATATTAAGGCATTTCTTGTAGCAGTTATAATGATAAAATCTTGCCTCTTCCTTTTTAGTTTCCTTTTTTCAAAAATGAGTTGAGTTGGATGGACTGTTACAATCAAGTTTCCTACTATTTAAATGTGCAGTATAACTGAAGCAATGAGGTCTAATTCTTGCATATTTGTGATTAAGGTCATTGATTTTGATATGTTGTAAGGGCCTCCATTGTCCAAGCTATATCATTGATGCTCTTTTGATGTTGTGGTGTTCTTTGGGTGCCTAGGTTGATTGTCCAGTAACTAATAATGTTGTCATAACTATGGTTAAAAAATTGAACTCTCAGTGCTTCAGTGTGTATGTTAATAACTATTTAATATTTCACATATGTATTCATACCAGTTCAGGCTTAGAGATGCGTACCTGCCATATATCACAAACTATTTGAGAGAAAAGACCTTACCTCATGCTAGGGATCTTTACCTTCCTTGGTTGCTATAGTGATGTTTTAGCTTCTTCATTTGCTTTCTTGTTTAATTAATGCACCTAAGTATTTCCATGTCTCCTCATTTGTTGCAGTTAAACAAACCTCTATTTGATTAATCTCATGGTTTTCCAGTATATCTGCTACCCTGTTTGCTTCCCTGTATACATGACTGACTGAAATGACCTGTAGTTCTTCCACAAGTTCTTTAACCCTATTGAATTTTTATTGATGCTGCAATACTCCAAATTGGCCTTTAGTAATTGCGCACACACACACACACTGTTGAATCACTTTCTATCTCTATTGAGCTTAGCCCCTTCTCTTTGCAAAGTAGTAAGCCTTGTAGTACCCCTTCTATTTATGCTTCATTGTTTGTTGAAGGAGGGAGTTTAATTGATCTAGTTGTGATTAGTGCTCCATTTTCATCTCGGATAATGCTTCTGGCACTTGCCAATCATGGATTCCCTTTGGAAGCACCATCAATATTTAACTTAAATCTTCCTAGTGTAAGGGGACACCATTTGGCTTTGTCCCTTCTTGTCTTTGGGTCCGACGCCAATTGAAATGTTGTTGGGATTTTTAGGTCCACCCAAATTTTTATTAAACTTTCATCCCAACATGTGAATTTGGTTTTCTTTTGTAGTTTGATGCGGGCATTGAGCCATTTAGATATACTCCTCTCGATAGCTTGTGTGATTTCCTCAACCTTACTAGCTTTATCCTGGAAGATTCTTTCATTTCACTCTTTCTAGATATTCCACAATAGAATTGAGGGTGTTGTTTGCCATATTTTCCCCCAAAAATAGTCCTTTTTCAATTTGGGCTAGTTGATGAGTAGTTCTTTTACTTTACTATGCCTTGGGGCCATCCACCCTAGTTTATATTGCAACCAATCCCAGTAGTGTGCTGCAAAAGGACAATTTAGAAGTAGGTGATCCCATTCCTCGTCATTCTTATGACAAAGAACACATTTGCTAGGGCCTTCAAATTTTATTGCTTTCATTCTTTCCCAGGTTATTATTCTACCATGTAGGGTTGTCCAAGTGAAATCCCCCACTTTTTTCACAACCCTACTTGTGACCCAACCCTAATTTTTGTATTGACATGATGTAGATGTTTAACTGAATTTGGAACTCGGCCCTAATTTTGTATTATCATGTTGTTATAGATATTCATCTAAATGTGAATCTTAACTGCCATAACGGTTAGCCCTAGATTTTTATACAGTTGTCTTGTATATGGTTTCATTTGGATATAAGAATAGTTGTTTTAGTTAGTGTTAAGGGTAATCGTTTTGATGATATAATGAATGTGTTTGAATATAGTGTTTCTGAATGTGATCTCTATGATTTCATTTATGGTTATATGACTAAATTTAATATGGAAATGCTAATTTTATTGCTAAGACTAGATCTCATTATTGTAATAGACTAATATTTTTCCTATTTTGGAGTGTTACAAGATAGTCACACACTCTCATCAAAGAGAGAGAGACTATCATCGAGGAGGGGATTCTAGCCATCCGGGGGCAACTTGTGTAAGAGTAGCACACCCAAGCACGTAGCATTTTTTTTTCCCTCAGGTTGCATATTACACTAGAAAGGGTAAATCAAATGCTTTAATTATTTGAATTTTGATGAAAGAACTCAATGGGAAATTAAATTATTAACCCATAATAATTTAATATTCATATTATGTATATTATAATTCAAGAATAGAAGTAAATAAGATAACAAAAAATATATATATATATATATAACAGAAAGGAGGGAAAATAATAATAATAAACAATTGATAAATTTTATATATATATATATATATCTTTTTAAAGTGAGAGGGACATCCTAATATTCACCTCAATGAACAAAAAACACAAAAACACAAAAAAACAAAATCATATGTGGTGGGACCCAGGCTAGGGAAAACTCATAAACTATACTTTGAAAAAAAGGCACGCTAGCCTCATGAATTATCTTTTCCAAAAATTAAAAAAGGAACAAAGAGAGGCCAACAAACATGCTTGCTGGCAACAGAGGGAAAGATTTAAATAAATAAAGAACACCTAGTAGTTGGAAAAAGTGCCCATCTCCACATAGCAAGGAGGAAAAGAAAGGGAGGTAATAAAACAAAGAGGGGGAACGAAATTGAGAGCATTCTATTTATTTTTTAGGAAAATACAGAAGAAAAGGAAGGGGCTGCACATAGGTGGCATGAGTAGAAACTCCTGGAGATACTAGTTCACAGGTATGAAAGAGCTGTTAAATTTATTTTCTTAATACCAAGTAGACAGCATGTTGGTGAACTCCACCCTGCAGTATGTACAACCTAGCTTTCCTTAATGGTTTTATTTATTTTATGACCCAATGACATCAGCCTACAACTGCTCAAAATCTAGAATGATTGATTATAAATTCTTGATCTGTGAAAATAGTAGACTTAAAAAATTTAAAAAAAAAAAACAATATTGGGTTGAACCAAACCCTGGAACTGTAAATGCTTGGAAAGTATAAGGACTGCCAACCAGATTTTGATTGGAATACTATTTTCAATACACCATGAACTGGGCATAAAATTTTAATAACTCAATGCCTATTTAGGTCATAAACTAATGGTGAAGATAATTCCATGTGGCTACTGTAGAAGTGTACAACAACCATGGGAAAGCACTTCATCAGCTTTCTGTTGCTCATTTGTAGCACTGTGAATATGGATTGAACATGATTACCTATACTTTGATTGATATTAAGTATCTATTTTGGGGTTTCTACGCTATGTTGAGCCAAATCTGTTCAACAGTTTGTTGCCCCTACCAAGAAGAGAATTGTACCTAATATGAATTAATAACAAGGGTAGAGTATTGTATTTTATGTTGGTAAATTTCAATTCTAGGTCCCATAGTAAAAGTTTCTATGCTATGTTAATTTATGCAACATTAACCTGTGAGAGGCTATAATTAGTACCAGTTTCTCATCTAAAATTATAAATTTGTACAAGAAAAATAGTGATTGGTTGACTGTTATAAAAGAAATGTTGTGCTATTTTTAAGTTTTACCTCAAATGGTACTATTGGCTCAGACCATTATGTTAGAGGGAATTATGATTGGAATAATAACAAAAGGAATAAGCCCTAATGCTTGACTAAATGACACATAAAGGTGATAAATATTAAACAACATGTGGAAAGGTGCAAGTGACTGCCGAGATGGACCTAGAGATACAAATTAATATAAACAAATGCTTTGGAAAAAGTAGTTAATTCAAATAGGAGAGGACTATTTGAATTACAACTAAGTCACATCATGGGTAGGACATATGCTTAGATAATTTGCATGAGGCATTATTAGGTTGCATGTGTCAGATATCCCATAGTTGCACAAATTTCACACATGTTGGCCACAGATTGCTAGACTCTTCATGATGGACCGGGCTCCCTTCGTGGGGTAGCACGGAGAAGCCTATGGCTTCGTGGCAAGGCGGAAATCACCCCAATGATGCTCTCTCTCTCTCTTTTCTCTCTTCTGCTTTAGATTAAGGAGAAAGGACGGAAGATGTTTGTCTTAAATTCTTTATTTCAATTTAGAATCTAACTTCATTTTGTTACTGGTTAAGAAGTATATGATTCTTATTTAATTTTGAATTCTAACTCTAGTATGATACTGAATATGAGATGTGTGATTCTTATTTAATTTGTGAATATTATCGTGCCCTAACACCATGAATGATTAAGTGCTATGATAGAATGTTCATATGCAAGTTTATTAGCAAGTGTTGCCTCATTATGCAATTATTTGTTTCATTCTTATGAATATAACCGTTGTAGTAATTCCTTACTCATTATGATGATAAATTTGAATAATGCAAATCAATTGTATATAACTCTTTTGATGGTTCTTATTACAATTTGGGTATTTGTTGTTACATTTGGTATCAGATCCCTAGGTTAAACACTAGGGCCTTGTCTACCTCACTTGATGCACTCTTATTCTTTCAGGTATTTATACAGTGGAAAGAAGCATCGTGCATTAGACTCAAGAGTCTAGACTTGGCGGTCTTGAAAATGCTAATGAACAGCAAGACAAATTAGACTGCATGCTAGCTATGTTAATTGATATTCGAGCTATGTTAACTGATACACGAGCTAGGATGGATGCCAGCTTGGAGCAAGAAGTTAAAGGGAACAATTTAGTGCCAAGTCAAAGCACGAACTATGAAATATCTTCCAGCAAACAAGGCAGTACAAAGAGAACTTTGACGGATGTAGTAAGGCCCGAAAATAAGTAGGCTAAGATTGAGAATGAATTGGAAAAGGACCTTAAAAAGGTGGCACCACCCATTTTTTATGGTAAAAAATTGGGAGATGGTATAGAGGCTTGGATAGTGGCCATGGAAAAATATTATGAACTAAGAAACCTCTCGGAAGAAACCAAGGCAATGTGGGAAGCCTTCTAACTAAGAGGAGAGGCGGCCACTTGGTGGGAAAACAAGAGAACTAAAAAATAATTGACTATTGAAAATCTCTCTTGGGACTTGTTCTTGACCTTGTTCAGGGAGCGATGGCTTCCCCAACTTTACTTCGATCAAAAGATAACAAAATTCGAATATTTGAGACAAGGGGGATTATCAGTCATTCAATATTGGGAAAAATTCACTCAATTGTTGAAATATGTTTCCTTGTACCGAGAAGATGAGTGCTACCGAATTAGGAAGTTTAGATTGGGGCTAAAACCCCAAATTAGGGTAGAAGTGGACCTTCATATCCCTCAGTCAATGAATGTTGCTTTTGAAAAGGCAATTAAGCAGGAACAACAAATCCTTACTAATGTTGAGTTCAGAAAGGAGAAAAGGGGGAAAAAAATAATAATAGTAATCCACCATCAACAAATGATTTTAAAAGGAAATTCCAGAAGGGTAAGCAGACACCACAAAAGAGCACAAGAAACAATTAGGGTAAGCAGTTTGCTAAACCCAAGAATCATAATGGTAATGGCAATAACAAGGAAACTAACTAGGATAAGCCATTGGGCCAAAAGGGGCCCAAAGATGGGTGCTATGTTTGTGGAGGAGAGCATTATGCAAACCAATGCCCACAAAGGGCAATAGGAAAAAATGGAAAGGGTGATCCACAATTTGTTCAACATCAAATTTTTGCAGCAATGAATGATAGGTAAGCAAATTTTCAAGCCACTCCTATTCAAGTGACAGGTAAACTTTGGGGTCATTCAGTTGATATTCTAATTGATACAGGATCCACATAATATTTTATAGACCCTAGAGTAGTTAATAAATTTCCTAGAAGAGCTAGTCCTATGATGAAATCTTGGATGGTTCAATATGGAAACCAAGATGAGAGGAAGGTAGACCACTGTTTGGCTTACAATGAATTAGAGCTTCTAGGATTCACCACTCAAGTGAACTTGTATGTGGCCCCCTTAGGTTCATATGATGTAATCTTGGGAATTAACTAGTTGGCGCATCATAAAGCCGCGATTAATTGTTTAGATAAGATTGTATTATGCCCGGATGATTTTGGGAAGCCGGTTCAAATATATGGTGTTCAAAGAACAATTACCCTCAGACAATTTTTTTCTATGCAAGTTAAAAGGGCCCAAAGGAAGGGATGCATCTTGTATTCCATTCATGTTGAAGAGCTAAAAAGTGATAGGACTTCATCATTGGAGGATTATCCTATTCTTCAAGAATTCTGAGATATATTCCCTAAAGAATTACTAGGACTACCGCCTAGAAGAGAATTTAATTTTTCTATTGACCTCTTACTTAGAGCCGAACCACAATCTAAGGCCCCATATAAAATGACAACCAATGAGCTATATGAAATGAAGATTCAACTTTAGAAATTGCTAGACAAAGGTCTAATAAGACCAAGTGTGTCACCATGGGGAGTGCCAGTGCTTTTTGTCAAACAGAAGGATGGCACACTTTGAATGTGTATAGATTACCGAATGCTCAATAAATTGACTATAAAGAATAGGTATCCTTTACCTAGAATCAATGATCTTTTTGACTTAATGAAGGGAGTTGCAGTCTTTTCCAAGATTGACTTAAGATCAGGATACCATCAATTAAGAATTAAAGAGGAGGACATCCCTAAGACTGCCTTTAGAACTCGATATGGACATTATGAGTTCACTATTCTTCCCTTTGGTCTTACAAATGCTCCAACAGCCTTCGGGAATTTAATGAATAGTGATTTCAAGGACTGTTTAGAAGATTTTTTCATAGTTTTTATTGATGATATTTTGTTCTACTCCAAAAATGAGAAGGATCGTGAGGAACACTTGAGAACAATTCTGCAACGACTACGGGAACACCAACTTTTTGGAAAATTGTCCAAATTCTCTTTTGATCAAAAGAAAATATATTATCTTGGCCACATTATTTATGCCGAGGGAATTTCAATAGACCCAGCTAAGATTAAAGCTATCATGGAATGGCCAACGCCAAGCAATGTGCAGGAAGTCCACAATTTCATGGGCTTGGCAAGGTATTGCCGAAGATTTGTAGAAGGATTTTCCAAGATTGCAAATCCCATTACCAATCTCTAGAAGAAGGGGAAAATGTTTGAATGGACAGATAAATGTGAGCAAGCATTTCAGGTATTGAAGCACAAGCTCACCACTACACCAATTCTAATTGTACCAGATCCTAATGGTAGATTTTTAGTTATAACAGACACCTCTGATGAAGGATTGGGTGGAGTCTTAATGCAAAATGGTCAAGTGGTAGCTTATGAATCTAGAAAAATTAAGCAATATGAGTTAAACTATGCTCCAGATGACTTGGAGTTAGCAGCTATTGTGCATGCCTTGCAAATGTGGAGGCATTATCTTATAGGGAAGCCCTTCGAACTTAAGATAGATCATTTGGGCTTTAAATATATATTTACCCAACCTAATATTAATGCCCGCCAAAGAAGATGGCTAGAATTCTTGAGTGAATATGATTCTGAAATTGGTTATATAAAAGGGAAAGAGAATAGAGTGGTTGACGCACTCAGCAGAAGAAAACATCTCTTTGCTATAGCAACTTTCCAAACCACTTTCAAGCAACAAGTTCTTGACCACTTAAAAGATGATGAATATAATAACAAGATTACAATAGTTTTGCAAGAAAACCATTCAAACCCAAGGATTGGGGAATACAAGCTTGAACCTAATGGCCTTTTAAGATTTCAGGAGAGAATGTATATTCCATCTCAATGTGCATTTAAGAACTAAAGTCCTAGAAGAGGCCCATAATGCTCCATACTCTGGTCACCTAGGGGTAAATAAACTCATGGCTGATCTAAAACCATTATATTTTTGTCCAGGGCTCAAGAAAGATGTAGTTGAATATATGGCAAAGTGTCTAGAATGCTAGCGAGTCAAGGCTGAACATGTGCACCCTACAGGAAACTTATACCCACATGACATTCCTGAGTACAAATGGCAAGTTATTAGTATGGATTTCATTCAAGGACTACCAAAATCACAATCCAAGGATGATGTTATCTTAGTGGTTATGGATAAACTCACTAAGGTAGCACATTTCATCCCTGGGAATTTAACAGATGGATCCATGAATTTAGCAAAGAAATTTGTCCAAGAGATATTCAAATTGCATGGGGTACTTGAAATGATCATATATGATTGTGATGCTCGTATGACATCAATGTTTTGGACGATCCTAAATGTTGCCTTGGGAACACGTTTAAACTTTAACACTGCATATCACCCTCAAACTGATGGACAAATAGAGCGAATCAATCAAATTGTTGAAGACTTGCTTAAAATTTACTGCATGGACCAACAATACAAGTGGGAGGAGTAATTGCCATTAGTTGAGTTTTCCTACAATAATTCCTTCCAATCTTCTCTAGGCATGGCACCCTTTGAGATTCTTTATGGCAGAAAATGTCACTCCTATAAGCTAGGACAAAATTGAGGATAGAATAATTGTTGGCCCTAATATTTTGAAGGAGATGGAGGAGCAAACGAAGGTGATCAAGAGAAGATTAAAGGAAGCTTCAGACAAGCAAAAAATTTATGTAGATAAAAATAGAAGCTTCAGGGAATTCTCCGTGGGGGATAAAGTTTTTCTAAAAGTAAAACCTCAAAAAAACTCTATTTCTTTTGGAAAATCATCTAAACTTGCTCCTAGATATGTGGGGCCTTTTGACATACTAGAAGTTATAAATCCAGTTACCTACAGATTGGCTCTACCTCTAGATCTTTCTAGGATTCATAATGTGTTTCATGTTTCTTATCTTAAACCATAGCATCCAGATGCTTCTCATATTCTTGATTGGCGAGCTTTGCAAGTTCAAGATCCGGGGTTGCTTCTGGTAGAACCCCTACGAATCCTTGAAGAACGCATCATTTTTCTATGCAATAGAGAATTGGTCCAATGCAAAGTTCAATGGGACCAATATT
>VDFB02021007.1:0-44414 GCA_007258455.2 Sequoia sempervirens | reverse complement strand
ACAAGCACCCGACGAACATCGAATTTTACATATTTTGTTAGACAGTTTCGTCGTATTTTGCAGTCAAATGCATTAGTGCTGGGTCGAGGTCTTTCCTAAATGGTCAAGAATGTTGTATTGAGAAATCACAGGCGATGGCTAGGTGGATGTGGAGGCTCTAGGGACTGTGATATGGGTTTGGTAGGTTGTAACAACACATTTTGGGTCCTTTCCTTTTACACATATCATAGATACACATGGTTCTACTTGTTCGATGTGCATGATGAGACCCTCATAGTTAAGTGGCACATTTTTGTAATTGATGTTGTTTGTGTTGTTATTCTGATCATTGTTGTTATTAGACCCAAGGTTTGAGTTTGATGTGTTAGGACCTTGATTATGCTTAGGAAAATCATTTTGATATATATGTAATTGAGCATTGGATGAGGGTGCCATGTTGGCATCCACATGTATGTCACCTTGATCTATGAGATCCTAGACGTAAGTTTTTAAACCCTGACATTTGTTTAATGTATTCCCTTTAATCTTATGGAACTTGCAATACTTATTTTCTTTGTACCAGGCTAGTTTGGGCTTGGATTCATCAAGAGGCTTGGTCATAGGATATGTAATTAGGTAATTAGCTTGAAGGATCTTATGGAACACATAACTCAAGGGTTTTCCTAGTTGAGTGAATTGATGTTTTCTATTCCCTTAGTTATTTTGATTGGATTGTTCGGTAGGACAAGGTGCCCCCTATGGCACTAATATGGCATGAGGATTTGGCTATTGAGGAGGGGGATATTAAGGCTTCTGGGAAGCATTTTCCACTTGGATGTGTTTGGTGTCAATTACACCATCATTGACAATGTTTTTTTTTTTGTTCCAATAATGAGGCTTATCCCCAAACAATTTCTCTTTATCAGAGTTAAAGATCTTGACTAACCCTTTGGAAATAAGTTCCCTCTCAAGGATAGGACCTTTCTCCACTATTTCTGTGAAAATCGTGACACAATGAAGTCTAAAATTGTGGACCATATCCAAATGAGAGTTTTCGATGAATAGGGTGACCATATCTTTTTCTCTTAGAGGGGATTTCATACGACTAGCTAAAGCTCACCATCTTTGAAGATAGATCACAAAGGTTTCTCCCTCACGTTGCTTTTCTTTCAAGAGATCTAATGTATCGATGTCCTTCTCCAAATTAAAGGAGAAGTGGGTGAGATGGAATGTGTTGTTGTTGTGGGATTGTTGCAAAGGTGTTGTGGGGCAGTTGTTGAGGTTGTGATGCAGCTTGCATCACTTGATGTGGAATTTGTGTAGGAATGGTAGTGTGTTGTTGCAATATTGTGACATTTTGCTATGAGATCGTGATGTTTTTCTACGGGGGTTGTTGATGAGGTGGTTGAGATGACATGGAAGCAGTAGTGGTATGCTATGGCGGTGCTTATGATGGGATAACAGTGTGTTGTGGTGGTGCTTGTAATGCAGGGGAATGTTGAGGATTAATGGGAGGTTGCAAGAACACTGGGATGTTACCTTGAGGTGGTAGTGATAGATTTCCAATGGGCGCAGACCCTGGAGGTGGCATCAATACAAGGATAGGATTGCCACTAGTGTTGACTTGTGGTTGACCAAGATGCTCAAGTGGGAGTGGTGGAGCAGAGGGAATATTCTATGGCATGCCATAGGCATAAGGGTCGTTAGGATCAGGCGGTGTGGTAGAAGCCATGGATGGGAGGTGAGGATAACTTGTGACTTGATGTATCACGAAATTTCTGAAATCTAGATGATACCAATTCTCTATAGGTGCACCTTTGGGGACATATGTATTTCTTGGAACATTTTGCGAAGTCTATAGGTCTTGAGGTGTAGGAAGAGACTGGGTGCTAGTATATTGTGACATATTAAAGTTGGGTGGCAATTTGACTCCTTTCATGATCAAAGTGGAAAGATTCTTATCCCAATGCTCGTTGAGGAGGCGATCTGTCATCTAAACATTGATGGGATTGCTAAGGTGCTCATCAACCATGACTTTAGGCTACTTGACCATGTTCTCATCTCCAGGTGATGAGGTGTTTTGAATGTCAGTATTGGATTGTGACGAAGCACCATTATTAGGATCATGAGGGATATTTTCACCATTGTTGGGATCTTGAGGGATATTTGTAGCATTGTTGGGATCTTAAGGGATATTTGGCTGGGAACCCTGAGCTTGTTGTTCTACCATTTGTTTCTTGGCTTGTGATCGAGTCTGAACAGGCATGAAAGTGAAAAACTACTAGGTGGACTAAGATAAGGAAAGACTCTAAGATGCAATGCAAAGACGACCTAAGTGATGATTAAAGGATTGATTGGATTGGATAAGGGATTTGTTGATTGGATGATTGGATTAGATTGCATAAGATTGATTGATGAAACGATTGATAAGATTTGATGATATATGAGATAGGATGATGAAAAGGATTCTAAACCAAGTTTAGAAATCACCCTAGGTGACTTAAGGTTTTGATTAATCGGATTAAAGGACAAATAGATGATTGTGGCACTGAATCCACCTTGAGATGAATGGGATTGATTGGGCTGAATGATGATTACTGACGTAGGACAGATGATGATCGATTTCATACACCTAGGCCAATTTGGATAATAACCTCAAACGAAGTTCAAGGGATTTGGATTAAGAGATGATTTAGGATATACCTATATGATTCAGATGATAAACAAATGACCTTTGGAAAATGTAGATGGACTAAAGTGAGGATTATGAGTGAACAAAAGGTGCAAATGGCTTGGAAAACAACAAACTTTTTGGGATCACAATAGATTAACTACCCTAAACAATGATTAGACTCACCTAAACAGGTGAAAAAATCACCCAAATAGGGAGAAGACTCACCCAACTAGGGTGCAAGGTCACCCAACTAGGATGCAAGA
Source organism: Sequoia sempervirens (assembly GCA_007258455.2). Lineage (NCBI taxonomy): Eukaryota > Viridiplantae > Streptophyta > Pinopsida > Cupressales > Cupressaceae > Sequoia > Sequoia sempervirens. The sequence continues at coordinate 41,498 of VDFB02021007.1, read as the reverse complement.
TCACCCAATTAAGTGCAAGGTCACCCAACTAGGGTGCAAGGTTTCCCAACTAAGTGCAAGGTCGCTCAACTAGGGTGTAGGGTCGCCCAACTAGGATGCAAGGTCGCCCAACTAGGATGAAAGATTGCCCAACTAGGGTGCAAGGTCACCCAACTAGGTAAGAGATTTCCCAACTAAGATGCAAGATCGCCCAACTAAGGTGCAAGGTCACCCAACTAGGGTGCAAGGTTGACCAACTAGGCTGCAAGATCGTCCAACTAAGTGCAAGGTCACCCAACTAAGTGCAAGGTTGCCCAACTAGGGTGCAAGATCGTCTAACTAAGTGCAAGGTTTCCCAACTAGGGTGCAAGGCCGCCCAACCAAGTGACAAGCTCACCTAAATAGCTTTCAAAATTGTCTAAATCTGAAAACGGTCAAACAACATCGATATACGGGGTAACAAACTCTTGGAATGGGCAAGCAGACTCTTGGAATGGGGAAACAGATAAATAGAATGAGCAAACGGACTCTTGAAATGGGGAAACAGACTCTTAGAATGGGGCAACAAATAAACCAAACAAGGAAACAAACCAACCAATCAAAGAAATGGACCAACTAAATAGGGAGATGGACCAACCAAACAGAAAAATAGACCAACTGAATGGGGAAACGAACAAACAAATTGATTGAATGAAAGGTGGGATTGGCTATTCAAAGTGTAAAATCATCCAACTATGTTGAAAAATCACCTATTTCCAAGGAATGGGTGAATATGATGACTCTGGGGACTAACAGGAAACTAATACAAGTACAATCACCTAAGTATGAAGCAAGTCTACCCAACTAGGTTGCAGAATCACCCTTTTTGATGAAATAGGCGATTGTGATAGGTTGTTTAACTGACAGGATGACTCAGACAAAGGGAAGAATTGCCCCTTTAGGTGTCAGGCTCACCCAACTCAGTGGAAGACTCACCTATTATGTGAAGAATGGGTGATTTTGACAAGAATAGACAGAGGGCAGGATCACCCTTGTGGACAGCAAGTTCGCCCCTATTAGCAACAAGCTCACCCCTGACAAAGGAAAACTCACCCAAACGGTAGATTTGGACTAGACTTGGATAAAAAAAGCTAAGGAAAAGGACAAAAACATAGCAAACAACAAACAGAAGGCAAACGTTGACTCCACCAAAAAGATATGCACTAGTTTCACACAAAGCAGATAGTTCAAACAAAACAATCCTAAGATTAGTAAAAATGGTATGGCCAACATAGTCCTCTAACTAGGCTGAACAAGGTGATCTAGGGAGTCCTCGATATATGCACAGTACGTGAGGCACAATCGTGAACACCAGCCCGTCATAGGCATGAGTCGAAAGCCCCAGCAAGGTACTGAAACTTGGACCAACTCTTCACATCTTATCTAGGTATCACCCTAGCTTTGATGCTTTTCCAAACATAATGTGATTGGATTGGAGTAAAGCTTTGGCTCTCCCCCCTTTATATACCCCATTAATTCGTGTGGTTGGGATTGTCTCTTGGGATGATGAAATCCCTAAGCAGGTCCAACTAAAAGAAGACACTAAACATTTTCGGCTGGTCCCCAGGCTCGCACGAAGCGCAAGAGGGCAGCTTGAACGATCTAGTATCCCCTAAGTAACACAAAGGACTAAAGTGGACTACAATTTCTCTTCACCCAGGATCACCAAATGGCACAAGGGGATTGGATACGTCAATAGTCCACCTAACAAACACAACAAACAAATATATGTGACTCCCCCTAATTAGTTCTATGTGCCTTACTAGTATGAAGAAAAGCAAACAAACTAACTAACTAGACTGAGATCAACCGTTCTGCAAGAAACTGTTAGTAATTTGAACCTTTGGTCTTGGACAAGCATGAAATAGTGTGAAACTATTAGAAAAATGGGTTTAGGGTAGGAAATTACACTGCACAAACGTTAGTAAAACCAAGCACATTCACTAATAAAACAAGTTAGGGGGTCAGTACTTAAAAAATGATAAGAAATGAACTCTAAAAAATGAACTTTAAGTTATTGCTTACCTCATAATCACCTCTATCTAAAGTAGAATTTCCCTGTTGATAGCAAAATTTCCCCTCTCAGTGTCAGAATCGCCCCTCTCAATTGTAGGCTCGCCCCTATTAGCAATAGAATCGCCTATTTAGAGGCAAGCTCGTCCAACTCAGTAGCAGGGTTGTTTGTTCAAGAAATAGGGAGAAAATTTACCCCTATTTCACAGATGGGTGATTCTACAAGTGCAGAATTACCTATGTTGAAGGTATGATTTCCTATCTTGAGGGTAGAAGCCCATATTGTTGCAGAATCTCCTCTATGTATTTTAGACCTGCAAAATTTCAAACAACAGAGCACATGCAAATAACAAACCTATTTGTGGGTCCCACCAGGCGTGCCAGAAATGTGTGCAGCATGATTTCCTACCCTAAATGATGCAAAACAACATAAATACAAGGATAAATACACACAACACCACCTCAAGATAAGCCTAGTTGAACTTGAACAAAAGAAAGATATACCTTGTCTAAGTTGATCCTTTGTTTGGCCCTTTGATGTAGATTAGATGTGTGCTCCTTGATGGAAAATGGGCTAAAATGATATGCAAAATGCTTTAAATTGGATGATGAATACAAAGATGGAAGTGGGTATTTGGATAAGTGTGTAAGATGAATACAATGAAAACTTGAGGATTCAACAATGGAGGATGAAAAATGTTTGAATGCAAGTGCTTGAGCTTGAGAGTGCTAAGAGTGCTAGATTGTTTGAATGTGTGTAATGAGAAAAATGAGACCAAATCCTCTATTTTAGGGGATGAGTCTAGAGGATTGAATGGCTAGGATTTAGTCAACATGGACAAGATGGAGGGTTGTGGTGAGTTGAGGACTCACAAGCCCTCACATCTTGCTATGTGGAAATGAGGTGGAAAAAGGACAGGTGAGGTGGAGAGAGGACATGTGAGGTGGAGGTACTTGTAGGTACCTTGGGATTAGGGGAAGATTTCCTCAAAAAGGAAGTTCTTGTCCCCATGTGGGAAGGATGTTGACAAGTGAGGAATTTTAGAATTCCTCACTAATCATCATGGGAAAAGAGAAGTTGTTGGAATAATAAATGTGAATTTTAAATTCACATGATTGGAAGTACTTTGAGGATGAGACAAAGTCCTCATAAAGGAGGTCCTTGTCCCATGTGAGTGATGTGACTTATGAGAGGGTTTGGAATTTTCCAACAACTTTCATGGGGAAGAGGAAAACATTGGAGGAATAAATGTGAATTTTTAATTCACATGGGGAAGAGGTCAAGGCTAAATAAATAAAGTGCTTATGATAGGTTGACTTGGAGGACATACTAGAAATGGCATGAGGATTGTATTAAAGTTTTTCAAATAGGTAATTAAGAAGACTATTGAAGGATTAGAGGCAAGTGGCCAAATATGGAGGATGTAACACTAATCATGATTAAGGGTGTGCACATCCTAATCATGGATTAATTAAACTAATCTAGATTAGAAGAGGATTATGGAGGATGTGACAAGGAGAGAGAAAAGAGGGAATTTAAAATTGATTTAAATTCAAAAAAACTAAATGACTAAATTAAATAAATTGATATATTTATTTAATTTAGAGAAGGGATGAAAGGTAAAGTATTTAATTGTTAAATTAAATACTTTGGAAACCTTAGAGGAAGGGGAAATATTAATTAAATAAGTCATTTAATTAACATTGATGAAATAGATGAATAAAGGAGATTGATTTGACCATATGGCAGTGGTCAAATTTGGATGTCTACAGTAAGTTACCCTTTAAATGCTTTAGTTGTGGAGAAATAGGTCATTATGCTATAAAATGTCCAAAAAGAGCTAAGAGGAATAAAAAAAGATATGAGAAAGAGGAGAAAGGTAAGGAGATCGACAGAGCATATTATGTGAATGAGAATTCTAGTATATATGATAAGAATTTAGATTATGAAGACCCTAATGACAATGAATGCTTGTTCTTGGCTATAATGGATGAACCTACTTCTACTAATTCTAAAAAATAGGTGAAGAAATACCCTCCAGATAAGGAGAAAAATGAAGGTACTGTAATATCTGCCCTACATTCTAAACAAGAAAAAAATATTGGGTTATTGACAGTGGTTGTTCACATCACATGACTGGTGATAAAGTTTCTTAAACTTGAAAAATATGATGGAGGTTTGGTTATGTTTGGAGATGATACTGGTGCTAAAATTTTTGGGATAGGTTCAATGAGTTTTGATGGAAAATGATGTCTACTATGTTAAGGGTTTAAGCCATAATCTTTTGAGTGTTGGACAGATGTGGAGTAAAGGATATAATCTTGTGTTTGAGGATGAGAGATGTGAGATCAAAAAAGGATTTGGAACAATAATTGTTGCTGGAAAGAAGTTTGAAGGAAATATCTATCAACTTAAAGGTGTGGATGGATGATGCTTTATGACTTAGATCAATGCCAGTTGGTTGTGGCATCAAAGAATGTGTCACATGAATTTTGATAACTTGGTGAGGATTAGTGCAATTCAAGTTGTGAGAGATTTACCAAGGATTACAAAGCCTGTCAATGCTATTTGTAGGAATTGTCAATTTGGAAAGCAAGCTAGAAGCCATTATAGATCAAAGGAACAATCTAAAATTGTACTACTGGATTTAATTCATACATATCTCTATGGTCTTACAAGAGAGAAGTTTATAAGGTGAAAGGTACTTTATGCTTTTGATTGATGATTATTCTAGATATACATGGGCTACATTTCTTAGAGAGAAATGAGATGCATTGGATAGATTCAGGACATTCAAAGCTATGGTTGAAAATAAAGTGAATTTGAGGATAAAATGCTTAAGGTCTGAAAAAGGTGGAGAATTCACCTCCCATGAGTTTAATATGTTTTGTGAAGTGCATGGAATAAAAAGACACTTATTTTCTCTGAAAACTCGTCAACATAATGGAGTTGTTGAAAGAAAGAACATAACAATTCAAGAGGCCACTAGATCAATGATTATTGAGGCTAGTTTATCGAAATTCTACTAGAGAGAAGCTATTCATACTATTTTTTATGTATTCAATTGAGTTCAAGTGAAGAGCAAACAGTAAAAAGACCCCCTGTGAGCTATGGTTTGGAAGAATTCCTACTATTAAGTATTTCAAGGTATTTGGAAGCGAATGTTATATCAAAAGAGCTGATTGAACCGAAGACTGTAAGTGAAGTGTGCAAAGGTGAACATTGGATGGAAGCTATGAAAGAAGAACTTATGTAGATTGAGAAGAATCAAACTTGGGAACTAGTCCCAAGATTGGCAGACAAAAAAATTATTGGATCAAAGTGTTGGTATATGGAGCCTAATCAGGCTCAGAGGTTAAATTTCTCCCTTTTATCGGTGTGGTTTCCCCCCAAATTATTTAATGGGGGTTTGGGGGAAACGCCTCCAAGATGAGTTCAAGGGGCAGTGCCCTTTGCAAGGTCCAAGGGCAGTGTCCCCAAACCTCTCACAATTTTTTATTATTTAATAAAGGCATTGGGAGTTATTTTTTTCTATTGGTCAACATAAAAACCCTATTTTCTAACTGATATAAGTCTTGATAAAAGGCTAAGGGTTAGGTTTTTTGTTGATATGTATTGTAGCATTTGTAGCGGTATTGAGTTGCAAGGATTATTGGTTGTAATCGGTTTGATATACTGGATAATAATATTGGACTCTCTGTTGGTGGATGTAGCTTGAGTTTGGGTGAACCACGTTAAATATTGTCTCACTGTTATTATTTTTGTGTTTTTCATTCTTCTGTTTAATCTTTATTTACATTTAATTGATATTTTTCTACATGCAGTTCTGAACAAGTGGTATCAGAGCGGGTTGTGTTTGATTATCATTTGCAGGAAATTCCCACAATTGAGTGGGAGTCTCACTGTTAAGTGGGAGAAATGGCAGACGAGGGTAAATTGAAGGTAGATAAATTCAATGGGTAGAACTATCAGTTATGGAAGATGTAGATGGAGGATTATCTCTATCAGAAGGATTTATGGAGGTCGTTGGAAGGAATATCCAAGAATAAAACATCAATGAGTGATGATGATTGGAATCTTCTAGACAGAAAGGCACTAGGAGCCATTGGTTTATGCCTAGCACAATCGATGACATTCAATATTACAACAACAAAGACAACTCAAGAGTTGATGGAAACCCTAGTGAAATTATATGAAAATCCTTTCGCTTCGAATAAGGTATTTCTTATGAAGTTTGTTTAATATGAAAATGGTAGAAGGTGGGTCAATTGTTGATCATTTAAATGAGTTTAATACGATTACTAGTCAATTAACTTCTGTAAATGTAAATTTTGATGAAGAAGTTAGGGCTCTTTTGATTCTATGTTCTTTGCCTAAAAACTGGAATAGCTTGGTAATGGTTGTTAGCAATTCTATTTTTGGTTTGAATACATTGTAATTTGATGATGTTTTTGGTGTTATTTTGAGTGAGGAAATTCGTAGGAAAAGCTCAGGTGGAACATCCACATTAGGTAGTGTTTTGAATGCAGAAAGTAGGGGCAGAACAAAGGAGAGAGGAAACAATTCTAGAAGTTGTGGGAAGTCATGAGGAAAAGAAAAGGACAAAAGGTCCCAATCTAGAGATAAGAGGGATTGTTGGTACTATGGTAAGCTCGGTCATTTAAAGAAATATTGTTGGTCTCAGAAAAATAAAAGAGACAAAAATGAAGGAAATAAAGAGGAAAATGTGGTAAGTAATAAATCTGATGGGGATGCTTTGATTATTTCCCTTAATAATGCTAATGATTCTTGGGTGTTAGATTTAGAGGCTTCATTTCATGCTACGCCCTATAGAAGTTATTTTCTTGATTATGTCCAAGGGGATTTTGGGCTAGTTTATTTGGGAGATAACAAACCCTGTTAGATTTTTGGAAAGGGAAGAATCAAGATTAAGTTGTAAAATGAGAATCATTGGATACTACATGAGGTAAGGCACATTCCAAAGTTAAAAATAAATTTAATTTCAGCAGGGTAACTAGATGATGAAGGTTGTGTCGTTACATTTAGTGATAAAAGTTGAAAGGTTACAAAAGGTGCCTTAGTGGTAGCAAAAGGTGTGAAAGTAGACATCTTATATCTTTGTATAGGTCATACTATTCCTTCGAATTTAGCTATTGCAAATAAAAATTAATGTTTAGGAACAACTATTACAGTTTAGTAGGTAGAAAATCAGACATTTGCTATGGATTCTGAATCAACACTATGGCATAATAGACTTGGGCATATGAGTGCAAAAGGTATGAAAGTAATTCATTCAAAGAATGTTTTACTAGGTCTGAAATGTTTTAGTAGGAATTTTTATGAAAGTTATGTGTATGGAAAACAAAAGAGAGTTATTTTTCTCAAGGATGGGAAGCAAAAGAAAGATGAGAAATTGGAGCTTGTGCATATAGATGTATGGGGACCAGCTCAAGTATCTTCTCTCGATGGCTCTCAATATTATGTCACTTTTATTGGTGATGAAACAAGACATGGATTTATTTCCTTACGTAGAAATCTAATGTATTTGAAACTTCTAAGAAATGGAGAAGCTTGGTTGAGAATGAGACAAGTAAAAAGTTAAAATGTCTCAAATCTGATAATGATGGTGAGTATTGCAGCAAAGAGTTTGAAGATTATTATTCCTCTAATGGTATTCATAGGTAGAAAATAGTTCCAAGGAATCCACAAGAAAATGGAGTGGCTAAGCGCATGAACAGAACAATAATGGAGTGTGCACGGACTATAAGATTGCATGTTGGGTTTCCTTTAAACATGTGGGCAGAGGCTATAAACAATGTTGTTTATTTAATCAATAGAGTTCCCTCTAATCCTTTGGGTTGTGGTATTCCAGAGGAAGCATGGACAGGTAAGAAGGTGAGTTATTCTTTCCTCAAAACCTTCAGATGTGAAGCATTTTCACATGTTGATTCTAAAAATAGAACCAAGCTTGATGCAAAATCAAAGGAATGTATATTTGTTGGATATGGCATTGATGAATTTGGTTATAGGCTTTGGGATTTTGAAAATAAAAAATTTTTGAGGAGCAAAAATGTCATATTCAATGAGAAAGTATTGTACAAAGATCATTTGTAGCAACATGAGAAGAAAGAAAATGATTATGTAGTGTTGGATGATACACCAAACAACAATGTTCGAGTGGTTCCTCATGCTCTACAACAATAGCAACAAATACCACAAAATCTAGTGAATGTTAAATGATCTTCAAGGATAAATAAACCTCCAGAAAGATTTTGTCCCTCCTTGTATTCTATTTTGTTAATAGATGTTGGTGAACCTAAAGGGTATGATGAAGCTATGCAAGTGGATACAAAGGTTCAGTAGGAGCATGCAATGGAAGAAGAAATAGACTCCTTGCTGAAAAATTAGACTTCGAAATTATGCAACTTCCTTGCAGGTAAAAAGGTTTTACCAAACAAATGGGTTTATAGGCTAAAAGAGGACACTATCTCATTTGACTGCAAAATCCAATGAAACTGTTCGACGAAATATGTATAATTTGATGTATCATCGGGTGCTTGTAAAATTTGATGTGTAATTTTCAATTTTTTGAAAGTTTATCCCCGACGTTCATCAAAATTTTGACGAACCTAGGGTTCGTCAAAATTTCAACTATCATTTTCGTCAAATTTTTGACAAACATGAAAAATAGAAACAAATCAAATTGTGGCCGACATAAAGAAAAGTGAGTTCGTGCCTGATTTATTGCGACAGTGTTTTTCTCTACTTGAGACAGTTTGTAGAGAACTAAGGACGATTTTCTTGGGAAAAATCAGAAAAAATTTGAGAAGATATTGCCAGGTTGACGGTAGTCATTGTCTTTTTGTAGAATTCAGTTGTGAAGTCAAATTTGTAGTTCTAGGTTTGAAAATCATATTTTAAAGAAACATCACATCAGATTTCATTTTTAGAGGTTTAGGGCTTTGAGAATTTCATGTCCAGATTTTGTTGTGTGGAATCACCATAAGATCACAACCAAGGAACAAATTCTTGTGACTGTAATTATGTGATCCATAACTCTATTGGTCATGTGGCACAGTTGTGCTATAACAAATACAAGATGCATTCATGTGTGACCCAAGTTTAATGTGGCTATGTTGTGATAGAAATGAAGGCACTCATATAATGTAGTTAATTCAAGTTGTCTAATGTAGGTGTCAATCATCATTGGGTGCATTTAGGTTGTCTCAAGTTTAACAGGTTAGGATGTAATTATAGCATGATCAAAAAGTGATTACCTCTTCCTACAATAAAGAGACTATAACTCTAGTTGATATGCAGAGTGGTTGTGTTATATCAATTATGTAGTGCATTCAAGCACAACCCATGTTTAATGGGCTATTCTAGAGAGTGATCAAGATTTTCTAAACCTTATGAATGTTAGTTGACATATATTTGCATAATCTCAAATTCCTTCAGAGGCTTTTGAAGTATCAATGTATCCTATATAGGGTTTAGAATGATTTCTTTTAATTAAAAAAATAAATAAATGATGTATTTCCCTATAATTAGATAATGTGGAGATCTCCTAAATCTTCCCCAACACACTATCCTCTTTGGCACTGTATTCATTACTCCAGCTACTAGGGTTTTGCATGTGACATCTTTAATATCTTCATGACTATGGCTTTTAAATAGATCTTAGTCTTTGCTTTAATCTTTTCATGGTAACCCTTGAGTTCCATAATCCACCTTCAATCTCTTCTAAAATGGTGTCTTAAGCTAGACTGCATAGTATGCATATAAAGCAATTCCTTCATACCTGCCATTGTTCCAAACCACCACTCACTGCCTTGCTTAAAATGTTGCCTCCATAAGCACAATAGCATGTTTTAAAATCATGGTTGCCAGTGATTGACCATTAAGGTCACCACTTTCATCATGAAGATACAATGATATTTTTGTCTTCAAACTCAAGGAATTATGCAAGATAACATTGTGAATTGTTTGTTGTGTATGATTTTATTTTCTTGCACATTTACTGCTTTGCTAACTTCCTTTAAGACTGGGTATTGCACCCTTAGCTGCAATCTCAAATATCTCACTCACTATCACTTGAATATTCCTTTCATGATCATCCTTCTATAAAATCAAACTATGCCCTATAGACTGCCTACTTACTACAATGGACTCATTGTTTCATGGTATTGTAGTTCTTAAGATCCTTCAACCTTATTGACACTACTTCACAGTCCACAAGGTATTATTCACTATTCTCCCATCTTTGATGAGTCTCAAAACACTGCTCAAACATGCAATCCACTACCTCCATTATACATTAATGGCTAAGAAGAAACATTGAACCTATGATTACCACTGTTACTTCATTTGGACAGTCATTCCCCGATTGCATTTTCCTTATCTAACACTACCAAAAGCATTTGAAAAACCCTTAAGGTCAGCAAGGGGGTAAGGAAACTCACTATTAAAATCTCCACTTTACTATGCAAGGTTTGAGCTTTATTATCTTATCACTACTCAGCCTCTTTTTGACTATCACATCTCAAGTGACTATCATTCTTATTACCGTAGATTGCATTTACAAATGTCACTAAGCTACATAGTGTGCTTGTTATTGGCTACAATCTTTAGATTGCAAGATTTTGTTATTACCTACAATGTCTCAATCTTTTTGGTATTGCAGCCTCACTAATCCGCTATAGTTATTGTTTATGTTTCTACGAAGGCCTAGGGTTTGTAACCTAATCATGCTCTTACCAATGCTTTTGTTGTTTTTTATTAGGGCTCTCTCAATGTTGAGGGCCCTAGGGATAAGCTCATCATAAGAAGTGACACATTGCATCTTTAACTAAAAGGATAAATATGTATTGACATTAGCAATAATGATTTCGAATTCTTGCTCCTTAGGAATGGGTCACTTGCTCTTACTAGCTCACTACCTCCATCATTGTAGGAATTTTGTGATCAAGTTCAATATTCTGATTTTAGGAGTCTTAACGGCTGGAAATCATAGTAAAATCAGAATTTAATGAGTTTTGGAATTAGCATTTTAAAGTGTTTTTTGGGTTATTAACTTCAGACTATCTTCTCTTTTGCAGGGGTGGTTGCATGCCAAATTTTTTGGTGTAAAATATCGAAATTATTAGATTATGTTACTTATCTATGAATAAAAATTATTGGAGTGTGAGTTTGATATTTTTTGAAGATCTAAATAGTCAAGCTTGGTAAAGAAAAATCATGTCAGATAATATTAGTCCAGAACAAAATGAAGAGACACTTAATAGATTGTGGGCTAGATTGAAAAGAAAGGGTGATGGGAAATGTTATTATCCCACAACAGCTGAGAAACATTGTAGGCAAGCATGGTCACGTTGAAGGGGGCATGATTATCGTCCATTAGTAAGTTATTCATTATATGTGTTTATATTGATTGAATTTGTAAATGTTTATATTGTTTTAACATTTTATATATATATATATAATCACTTGATCATGATCATGGTTTATTTGTGTCTATTATTATTATAAAGGTAATAGCCTAGGGTAGATGATATGGATTATCATGGCCAGGAGAATGTGGTTTTGCAAGCAAACGAACATGGAGCTGTGAATATCGAAGATGAAGTTAATGATCCTATGGAAGAAGATAATCATGCGCCAGAAAACACAGTTGAAGATGATGGTACGAATACATTGATCCATGACACATTTAGTGGCAGAGCTGATCATGATGATCAAGATGACTTTGATGATGTTCATGATTTACCTGTACTTCAGAAGGCATACGAGCCCCTTTATGAAGGCTCCCAAACAACTCTTCTCTCTGTTGTATTGTTGTTGTTGAACTTGAAGGTTATGAATGGTTTATCAAACATAGCGATCTCACAGATGTTAAGGTATGTCATATATGTAATCTTTTTTCATCTATTTTAATTGTTGTTAGTTCATCACTAGTAAATAAAGGATGGAATATGTACCATTAATATTCTTTATATAAACAAATTATTTTTTGTTGTAGATTGATTGGTGAATATTTGTTACCACCATCAAATATTTTACCTCGCTCATACCGAGATTTATGTGCCATTATGAAAGATATCATAATGGAGTATCAAACAATAGATGCATGTCCCAATAATCATATTATATATCATAAACAACAGGAATTTTTAAAAGAATGCCCAAAATTTTATATCAGTAGATATCAAACAGATCAACTAACAAACAAGGTGCCTCGCAAGGTTCTTCGATATATTCCCATTATTCCACGTATGCAACGATTATTTAGGTGTGAAAGCTTAGTGCAATTTATGGATTACCATGCATGGAATAGAAGTGGAGATGACATTCTTCGAATGCCTATGGATGGTTCTGCATTTAGGGACATGGAAGAAAAATGGCCACACTTTAAAGAAGAACCTCGTAATCTCAGGATTTCATTGGGAGCGGACGGTGTCAATCCATTCAGAGAGCTGAGATCTATTTACTCAGTGTGGCATGTTTTTGTTATCAACAATAACATTCCTCCATGGATTTCAATAAAGAGGGAGCATATAATGTTGTCAATGATTGTTCCAGGTATTTGTTTACATCAATTTTCTTTAACGTAGTAGTATCTCATTTGTCTTATTTTTTGCATGACTTATATTTTTTCATTCAATAGTCATGTACATTAATTTATATATATTGCAGTAAAATGGTTATAATAATTATGTAATGTTTATGTTCATTCAACTAGGTAAGTACCAAGTTAAAGATATGAATGTATATATCGATCCACTTATCGATGAGTTACTAAAGTTATGGAATGGCGTCATTATGTATGACGTCTCTAGACCAATAGGACAAAGATAATTTCAATTCCGTGCAATGCTTGTATGGACAATTCATGATGCCTCAAGGTTAACACATTTTTGTGGTATGTTATAACATTCAACTACACTTTAACAATATTTAATTTGATGAAGTAGATATTATGCATGTTTTTAAAATAATCTATTCATTATATATAATTAAAAAAATTGGCATATTTAATCCAATTATATATGATCTTGCAGGTCTTCAAACAAAGGGAAAATTTGCATGTCCAATTTGTGGTCCAAAGATGAAATCTCGTCATTCAATAAGTTTAGGAAAGCAGGTGTTTGATGAGTATAGGAACTTCCTCCATAGAAATCATAAGTATCGAACTACTGAAAAACATCTTTTCAATGGGAAAGAGGAGACTACATCAAAACCACGAAGAATGACACCTCGCCTATGGAAGTTGGAATATAATAGAATTAATCATCAAGGTTATACATCAGACCAAATTGTTTATCTATCATATATGATATGTTTTGAATTTATGTTTTTATATTGTGTTGTGTTTACTCATATTGTAATTGAAAATGATTGTCGTTAATTTGTTTAACTTATATGCTTCATAAAGGTCATAAAGGCATTAATGGCCAGCTTTCACAGGGATTGAAAAGTTATCCCAGACAACTTAGTAGGTTTCCCTACTATGAGCAACTACAAATTGTGCATTTTTTTGATACAATGCATATCGGAAAGAATATAATAGAAACATTATGAAAAATATTGGATGGAAGGCATTACAAAGAAAAAATTGTCAAAATTTGTAGTGGCATTCAGGAAACCAATCATGCAATGAAAAATGTCATTCAATTAAATAGCAATGGAGACCAAATTAATATAAGTTCCCTTTCTTGGTTATTAACAGAGCAACAAAGCAATGCTATAAAAGAAGTCATACGAAAAATTTAATTTCCCACAGGATTTACTGCAAACATAAACAATATAATAACAAAGAAAGGTGAATTTGGGTTAGGGATGAAAACACATGATTGACATACCTTCATTAAGGTAATTATTCTAGTATATTATATACACTTGTATAATGCATGTACTTTTTAGTGTATTGTGTTTACTACTTTTGGAAAAATAACAAAAATATCATTTTATAATTATTGCAGTACATTCTACCCCTATCTCTCCCAGATAACTTTGACAACAATGTCAAGCAAGTTATATATGATCTTGGAAAATACATGAGGTAAGTAGCGAGATTTGTTCAATTCATTGTATACATCTTATAATTGCCATTTGTTTTACTTGTTATGTAATATACTATAAATTTTTGTTAAATCTCGTTAATATATTTGCACCTTGAATCACTTATAGATGGTTGTCATATAAAGAAATCCATAAAGAAGATATAAATTATTGGAAGAGAAAAATTCCTTGTCTAATGTGTGAAATGCAAAAGTGTCTACCTTCAACATTTTTCAATGCACAAGAACACTACCTCATACACCAAGTTGAGGAGATTGAATTGTGTGGACCTGTACACACAAGGTCAATGTGGATGGTTGAGAGGCACTTGAAATTTTTGAAGGTCTTGGTTAGACAAAGAGCACATCCTGAGGGTTCTATGGTGGAGGGATATATGGTATATAAGACCATGGTGTACATTAGTGAATATCTTCCTAAGTTTGCAACAAAAATCCATGTAGATTGCATTTGGGATCCCAACTCCATTAACAAATTTGAAATGGAGTACCTAATGGGGAAAGGTAGATTGAGGAAAGTGAGAGGTAATTATAAGATGGCCATGGAGATTAATTGGAATACATTTTACATATAGTTTTTATGTATATTGTACTTATTTAATTTTTAATCTTCAATATACATCAATTATAAATTAAGGTCATATACTATGGTATTTAACTAATTATATGTCATTTGTGAATTTCAAATTTTTTTATACAGTTGGTTGAGAGTGGGATGCACTACATTTGTACATCGCCATCAATTCTTGATTGGATGACAGTATGGATTGAACAATGTCAACAATCTGGTCGTGCATTAACATGGGAAGGTGTGGCTTCATTGGTTAAAGAAGCTCATTGTAATGGAGATTCCAATGTTACACAAAGGGAAATTGATTTAGCATATGGTTTAAGAGATAAACAGGTACGTATAAATATATTAATCACCCATATTATTTAATTATTTTCAATTATATTGATGTATATATATGTTGAGATTGTTTTCTTTGCATACATTCGGCCAAGAATAAATATGTTTATCAACTGACGATATTGCAATAATTTTTACATGTTTGACATATTGTAGGTAAAACACCACAGGCTATGTGGTGCAATGGTCATAAATTTTGAATCAAAATGTTGGATGACATGAAGAAAACTTGTAATTTTGGTATAACTATAGTCTTTTAGGTGACTAATGTTTCATCTAGAAATGACATACATCCAGAAATCTCAGAAAATCGATACTATGGGATTTTGGATGATATACTTGAGTGTGACTTTAAGTCCTTTAAATTAATTATGTTCGTCGTCCTATGGTACAAGCTACGATTGAATGAAAATGATCCTGAGAGAACTGTTATTGAACATGATAATGGATTTACCATGGTTAATACAAGGTTGATCGAGCGAGCTGGAAATGAGCCCTATGTTCTTCCAAGCCAATGTGAGCATGTATTTTACTCAGAGGTTCTAGGAAAACCGGTTTGGTCATTTGTTATTAGACATGATCCAAGAGGAAGTCCGATAAAGTATAATGTGGTGGAAGAAGAAAATACTGAATAACTAGAAGATGATGTAGATGATGATCAGGATCAATAGTTAGTTGATGATGTCCCTGACGAAGATGTCAAAGAGGAGGAACTAGATCATGATGATGTAGGAGTTAATGTTCATGAAGATGATATCCATGTGGATGATGAAATTATCGAAATTGATATATCGATGACGATGATGATGATATGACCAATCCTTACAATGTTGAATCTGGATCGGATGATACAGACAAAGAGTTGGATGAAGAAGAAGATCAATGACATTGAAATGTATAAGTTATGCAATTATATTATCTATTTGATATTAATTTCTTGATAAAATTATATTTGACTTATGTGGTTACATAATTAATTCATGATATTTTTAATTTTTATGCCATTACATAATTAATTTAATGATGTACATTTTAATGTTTGAAAGGTCAAAAAATTAAAACATTTCAATAGTGATGTTGACAACCTTGAAATTAGTGTGTTTTATGTTTCATATGATCATAAAAGATTAAAAATTTAGTTGTAGATCAGTGGTTGACGTCTATGTTGGTTCTTTTTACAATATAACTAGGTTTGTCTTCTAATCTACCTATGGAATTTCCAATTCCAATCGAAGGAAGCTTGAAGGACCTAGACCAACTGACGAGGACTTTAAAAGCCTCCTACACTTTGCACTCTACAAGACCTGGGAGGGTGATCCCTTAATGTGTTTACAACCTCTGTACCATTATTATAAACAACATTAACAATAGCAGATGATCTCACTTAATAGCTCAACACGATAAGATAATATCAACTAGAATTAGTTGTTCATAGACAATATCAACTATCTAGAGTGTGAAATAACTAAACATAATCCATTGTGTAAGATAGTCAATGATTTGCAATTTGTAGTAAGCTCTAGGCAAAGAAAAACAAATATTGAACTACACTAATAATTACAACTTAGATCAGTGCCATATATCCATTACAAGAGTCAAATTCATAAGCATCTAGAGGTTTATAATAGATTTAATACATCACATATAAGATTCCTGACAATATTGCATTACAATTTCATCAGTATGCATTCTAACCCAAGACTACTTATCAAATCCTTATACAACACATATTCGCCTATAATCCCATTCAAGCATTTTAATTAATTCCTTGAATTAAAGCTAAAATAGAATCATATACACCACAATAGTGAGATGGATAAAACAACCCTTAGTTATTTCATTCAAAGTTCAAATATGCATGTACAATGGAGAGACATGAGCTCCAATTTTCATTTCAACTCAAATGCTAGTACTTTTATACAACATTAAATCTCTATGAACTCAAAACCTATTACAGAATGATTCAAAACCTAAATTGCATTTCTCTAAAACCATCAGACTTTACAATTCACTTTGCAACTCCACTTAGACTCGACAAAAATTATCTAACTTGCTAATCCATACTTCTAGCCTTGAAATCATTCTTATAGAAAATGAAGGAGCAAACAAGCACCAAGCCAGAAAGTACACCTGTCACCAGTCAATTGGAGCACTTAGTGATATTCCAAAATTTGTTACAACAGCCACCACTTTGAAAAATATTCTTGTTCATCATATCAGTTAAGGAACGTTGATGCAAAAAACCACAAGAAAATCACACTGAAAAAGTCGTCAACACAAAACTGGAATCATTGCAACCGCAACATCTGATTTGCCACCTGTTAGTAGTTCACTCATTTTACTCCTCATTCAAATATTTAGTTACCCAATTCTAGTACTCATCATCAATCGGCCAGTCAAAATTAATTACCTCATCCACCTTGGTATTATAAGGTGTGTATTTTACCACTACCTGATTTGCATCCCTTTCAAAATATTCCAAAAATGAGTTGGTACTAATGATTTTGTCCATACAAATCACCAAAAAATCATAGTCTGAGTCATCACAATTGAATTGATTTGATCATTGATGGCCTCACTTGCTTGATCCTGCCATTGTGGAAATGACCTGATTTTTCCCTGCTCATCAATTATATCAGGTAACAATGTGTTACCCCAATCATTAAAATTCTTCACCAACTCCCTAATCTTCCTACTCAAGTCATCTGGTAAGGTCTGAAAACCTTGCAATGATTTTACTAACATATGAGTAGGCTTTAATGATTGGGGCCTATTATTTATATCAAACCTTGAGGCCTTATACATGATATCTAGATCACTGGCCCTAGGGATCTAATTTTCAATTATTGGTATCACTACTTCCCTATCCCTATCAATATTCTTTATTGCTGCTAACAACAAAAATATAAAGAATGTATAGATAGAAATTTGCTATCAACCTATTCATTTAAATGCCTCAAAATAGTAGTAACAATTTCCTTTTGCTTTAAGAGAGATCCCTCCTCACTTTTCTTTAATGATGTCTGCAATTCATCAATTTTTTGCAAGAGCTACTTCTTTGTAGGATCGACAGAGCACTCTATTTCTTCTTCAACTTCCTCTAAAGAAAGGGTGAGGATAGGATTTTGACTGGGAGATCTTGGTGTGGAAACAATTAGAGAAGCAAGAGGCACTGACCTTGTTGTGGAAGGTAATGTACTGGTTCCTAGAGCACTTGATGTCTCCCCAATCTGCTTATACCTAAACCTCTCCACTTTAGTTTGCAACTCAACATTTTTCTGCTGCATCTTGTTGTACTCCTCAATCAAAAGGTTATATTTTTTCATTAAGCTCTTCCTTTCAGCTTCCTCCCTTTCAGTAGTCTTTTGGGCCAATTTCACCACATTCACAGTCAAATTAGTGGCCTCAGTGGTTGATTTCTCTGAAGCTCTTTTTATTATCAATCCTCCCTTAAAATTTGGATTAATATCATAAACATCTGGTTTTCTCCCTTGTGGGGCCAATGCCCAAATTTCCAGAGTTTCATATTCCTCACTGAAAGCGGAGTTTTGCAATGCTGCCTTGACCTCTTCTTCAGAGTCTTGAAAGGGATTCTTAGACTTCATAATAGCATTAAAGGCTACTACATCTGCAATGTCCCATTCAGGCAGAATTAATACACCAGCCTAACTCACCAGTTTTCTTCCTTCTTCAGGAATGATGTTCTTGAATTCTTCCATTAATTCAGCTTTTACCTCCTCATGATTCTCCTGGTCTGACCTGTCAGGCCTTAGTTCTCTTCTCTACCTACATTTATCTTGATACTCTTCAAACTTCATCCTCCATACCAATTTCAAGAATACAAGAGTTTTTACAAATGTGTTTTCATCTAGAAACTCCTTGCATGCCTCCATTCTTGCATCTTGTACACTTTTACCTTTCATATCTAAATTAGATAAAACTAATTTAGTTGGCCTAGGAGGGGAAGGCATACCAACTTGCATTTCTTGATCAGTAACAATAATCTCATCCATCAGATCCTCCTATGGTTGATCAATTCTTTGCCTCTTAGGGCTTGGCTCGGATGGTGGTGATGAGGGATTGTCTTCCAGTGATGATTCTAAATCAATAATTTTGATTGCCTCGGGCACTTTGAATTTTGGACTTGGTTGTGGAGGTACTTTCCTAATCTATTTTCCTTTTATGTCCACTTCTTCTTCCTCACTGCTACTATCCTTTTTCCTCTTGTAAATGGGCCACCTTTCTGTAGGTTGGTATGTTAGCCTTGTTTCAATTGGTCTAGCACCTTGCTCTTGTACACCCAGACTCAATTCTAAATTTACCTTTTTTTTCCTCAATGTGCCCATAATTTCCTTAAAGTTTCCCATCAGAAAATCAATTTTCTTATGGTGGGGATTGAACTCTAACAATGGATCATATTTCGGATCCATTTTGTGCACAATATCTAGTAGCTTACCATAAGCTATCCATTTCTCCTTGTTCAACTCCTGTCTATTCAAATCAAATTCATTTCTAATCAAGTCTTTAGGGAAATTGAACTCATGCACAAATTTTCCAACTTTTATTCTTTGTCTAAAAAGAGCAAAGAAACCCTCGAGATCATGCTGCCACTTTGGTCCACACCTCAAATGGTAATCATCAAAGAAATTATCAAAATACATCCAACCTCCCTTTGAAAATACAAAATCAAACATCACTATATAATCTGGAAAAAAATGTTCCCTTACCCCTTCCAGTGAGGTTGTCCTCATGAATACAACTTATCTGCCACATAACTTCTGCAAATCCCACTCTTGGTGGCACATTGTCTGGCAGTATATGAGGGGCTCCTTGAAAACCATATACTCTCAAGACAATGCTGACTGGGTATGGGATAATGCACCTCAATTATGGTAAACCTTCAATTCTGGCTTCCTCTCCTTTGGCCTAAGGAAATCATGTAATTCCTCAGGGATCCTAGGTATATTCACCATTAATCTAGCCCTTAATCTGAAAGCAAAACAATTATCAAATTGCACATAACTAGTGCTTTCTTTATTACAAGATAAATCTACAACCCATATCCATACTGGCAATCTTTCTCCATCAATTGATTGCCTTAATTTCATCCTCTCAGAGAAAAAGTCAGCATTCTTAAACAAAAACATATGCATTAGCATAGAATACCAAAAGAATTGAGTGTCAGTATCATTTTTTTGCAGCTTTGACAGCCCTTCATGCATCCTCTCAGCCAAGAAAGAAGTGAAGTCATAGGTCACAAAGAAGTTAGGGCGTTGTATTTGCACCCCCATGAACATATAAGCAATGGGCATTATCGTACCAGGACTGAAACCCAAAATCTGGCATAAAGAATAGAAAGTGGCTACGAAATGGTTTGCAAAATAATTTAATTTGAAAGGTTCCTGGTCACTAGGGCTAATATGAAATTTTGAATCATCTACAGGTATGCAAAAGTTTCTCTACTTACATTCATTCTTGATCATAAATGTTGTAAATGATATTAATGATTCAAACTTAAGATTCGTTTCATTGTTATAATGATCAAAATGTTATACTTTACTATACATTCAAGCATTATCTTGCCCCCTACCCATTGCTCTCTCCCGCCTCCTTTTAAGAATTTTCTTTGTCATAAAAGATTCACATTTTTGTCTCATTTACACAAATTTATCTGAAGAGCTAGGAGTGAATAAAGATATGTAAAAGATGATGGATTATGTCTAAACAACAACTTTCCATCTTATAGCTAATTAAATCCTTAATATTTGAATAGTTTAGAGCTCGAATAATGCTTGTACATGCATGTGTAGCAATAAGGGAGCCTATGTGAAGATTGAAATTTAAAACATCACTTTGGTATTTTTGTTGGAGTTAAAATGACATTGAGAGGGGGGAGTGAATTAGTGTTATAACAGATTTGTCCAATTTTCACAAATTCAAAAACTATAGCACAGATCTGATCTCAATATACTCTGATTAATGCATTCATGAGTTGAATGTAATCATTCATAAACAGAATTGAGAAAGATAATACCCAAATAGTCAATTGATATAATCAACAATCATAGTAAAGCAAAGGGAACTCAGAAGAACAAAAAGACTCTAGATTTTACCGAGTGGAAAACCCTCCTGGGGTATAAAAACCACTCCCTAAATGCCTTCCTGGCTTAATCTTTTAAACAAAAGTTCACAATGCCTTATAGGCTGATTTTTGAGCACCCACTCAAGGAGCACCAACCCCTCGTTTTGAGACACCAATCTCAAGGAGCACCAACCCCTCAAATTATGTTTTGAACAATAATGATAACACAGAGGATTACTCTGTTTTTAGTAAATCACAAACATATCTATTCTCTCGTCTATAGAATACCTTAAGAATCCACAAATTGAATCCCTAAAATATTATATAAAGAAGAGCTCCTTTTACAACATCTCTGCCTTTTGTATACATAGCCTATGTAGAGTTTACAATTCATTTCATACTGCCCAGATACTCTCAGAATTACAATAGAAGTACCAGAACAAAAAAGAGTTTTTTTGTATCATTTTATACAATGTTTTTGGTATCAAAGTCTTCAAGAATCTTCATGGACAAGGAGTAGAGCCATGTAACCTGTCTTTTTTGTTTTAGAGTCAGGAAATTAAGTGCCATCAGAAGTAACGACAGAACAAAGTAAACCATTGACTAAAAAGAATCAATGCTCTGTCGAGAAAATTAGGTAACAACCAAAATGCTTCTGCTAAAACATAATCAAATGCTTTTAAATCCATTTTGAAATGGTTTTGCTGAGCACCCAAATGCCCAAAATAAAATTTCATTTTCAGAATACCCAGTCAGATAAACTTCATTTCCAGAAAACCCATGATCAAAAATAATAAATTCTGCAATGAGTAAGTTGAATTCAAAACTGTAACCGATAGAACCCCACTATTTCACTTTACCTTAGTCGAGCTTCCAGACAGAAAATTGTACCAAGAATAGCAACCATACCGACCTAGTCAACCTGATACCCATTATAACCAGCTAGAGAGTAGCAATGAAGACATGGGCTTCATTTATCATGGCAGAATGATGAGCGATCATAGAATAATATAGTGCCATGTTTGAATTTTGCACAACCTCCAAAGAGGGCACGTTAAACCCTGAAAATCATATCGGCAAGAGAAATGATTATCAGTGGAAAGTCATATCGATGCTCAAATGTCACACCGAAGTCCCTACGAAGAACTTTCATCATCGCTAAGACAACATAAAGTTGGGAAGACGTTACAACGAATGCCCCATGTTTCACCAAACATCCACATAATACAATAGATCACCAAGAGAATTCAATTCTCATACTGACAGAGCCTCTTTATGTTTCCATATACTATTGTTGTAGCCTTGTGATATCAGAGAAACATCTTGTAGACATGTCTTAGTTATACCGAAAGCCATGTCCAATACTTTTGGTCGATGAGAAAAACAAAACCTATGTCGAAGGAAAATTTATTGCTGACCGATATCCACTGAAAGTAGTTGTGACAAATCATTATCGGTGAGATGTTATGATGACTATGCTATGTATCACTGAAGATACCTTTTTCTACTGGCGGGGCCATCGAGACATTTGAATATCACCGAGACCTCATGGCGATGACTTCAATTTCCACCGATGGACTTTCCACCAAGCGGGGTTAGCATCACACATGATCATCTTTGTGACCTTATGCCGAAGACTACAACACTTGCTGAAGTGTATCCTCCCACCACTGGTCGGTGAGACACCAAAAGACTCGGCAAGACCCTACCACGAACAAAAAGACTTACGCCGATGAAATCTCCACAACAGGGTCGACAAGACTATGCAAAAGTTATGCCGATAAATGCTTGCATGTGAATCTCAATCATTGTGACAAACCTGATGTCTTGCCAAAAGCACTCATAAGACCTTAGAATGAATGAAATCCAATCCTGCAAAACCAATGTCCAAGTTGTCCACATAAAATGAAGTAAAGAATTTATCTTGCCAAGGACCAAGGTATCTAATAAAGATACTTTGCCAAAGAAGTAATCACCATTTAGAGTTTAACCTGTCATAGAATCAACTTTTGAGAATCATCTACAACTGAAGAGAAGTTTGACATCAAGGACAATCACAATTGAGAATCAACAAACTCCCCCTTTTGTCCTTGATGGAAAAACACAAAATATTATCCCCTTTTTTGCCTCAATGACAAAGAAACGAAGAGAGGACTATGTAATTCCATGAAACACAACTGAGAAGCCAACCATGAATAATAAAGAGTACCAGCTGCAAATAAAGAGTAACAGTGCAACAATCTAGAATGGAGGAGAGCTATAAGTAAATAAGTCAAATAACTTGCTCCCCCTGTCACAAAGCATGGTAAATTAGTGAAGTAATGATTGAGAGATAACTCCCAATCGAAGCCTCAGCCTCTCAAACAATTCTTTAGCTAAGGGCTTAGTAAAAATATCAGCCACCTGATCTTGTGAACCAACAAACTATAAGCAGACTTCATTAGCCAAAACTTTTTCTCAAAGAAAGTGAAACTTGATAGCAATATGTTTAGTGCGAGAGTGCATAACAGGATTTTTGGAAATATTTATCGCACTAGTGTTATCACACAAAATGGTAACAGGTTTAGAAATAGCAATACCCATATCATAAAGAGTCTGACTCATCCACAGTACTTGTGTACAGCATGAAGTGGCAGCAATGTATTCAGCTTTAGTAGTGGAAAGAGAAACTAATTCTTGTTTCTTGTTGTGCCATGACATTAAACGATCACCAAGAAAGAAAGCAGCACCACTGGTGCTTTTCACATCATCCAGACAACCATCCTAGTCAGCATCAGTATATGCAATCAAAGTGAAATCACTGCTCCTAGGATACCAAAGACCATAGTCAAGAGTTCCTTGAATGTATTTAAAGATCATTTTAACAGCAGTAACATGAGATTCTTTAGGTGATGCCTGAAAATGTGCAACTGTGCAAACTGCATGCATAAGGCCAGGTCTAGAGGCAGTTGAATATAAAAGACTACCAATCATTGATCTATATTCTGTTGGATTTGAATCAGGAGAATCATCTGTTTTAGAAAGTTTGCATCCTGTAGCCATTGGAGTGCTAACTGGATGACATTCATCCATTTTAATTTTCTTAAGCATCTCTCGAGCATATTTAGTTTGAGAAAGAAATATTCCATTCTCACATTGAGAGATTTGAAGACCCAACAAGAAGTTTAATTCACCTAACAAATACATTTCAAACTCGGATTACATTAGTTGTGAGAACTTACTTAAAATAACATTATTGTAGCTAAAGATAGTGTCATCAACGTAAATTTCAACAACTAAAATATCAAAACCTTTAGTTTTAACATATAGATTACTGTCTACACCTCCTCTAAAAAAGCCATTAGAAATTAAATGATTGTCCAGCCTTGAGTACCAAGCTCTAGGAGCTTGTTTTAAGCCATAGAGAGCCTTTTTCAACCTGTAAACATGATTAGGCTTATCTTTGCATATAAATCTTTCAGGTTGTTCAACATATACCTCTTCATCTAAAAAGCCATTCAGAAAAGTAGTTTTGACGTCCATTTGATAAACAGTAAAGTTTTTGTAAACAAATCAAGCTAAGAATATTCTGATGGACTCTAATCTAGCAACAGGTGCAAAGGTTTCACCAAAGTCAATACCTTCTTGCTGAGCATAGCCTTTGCAAACAAATCTTGCTTTATTGTGAATAACATTGCCATTTTCATCAAGTTTATTTCTATAAATCCATTTACCTCCAATGATATTCTTGTCATCTAGTCTTGGGACTAACTCCCAAGTCTGATTTTTCTCAATTTGATCAATTTTTTCCTGCATAGCATTAACCCAACATAAATCTGTGAGAGCTTCATTAAAAATTTTAGGTTCAAATTGAGTAACTAAATAGAAAGCAATTTGTGCCTTTTCATCAGATTCTGCAGCCCTTCTTCTGGTTTGAACTCATGCATTCTTATCCCCAATAATCTGATCTTTGGGATGATATTTAGCTACAGTCTTCAAAGGAGCTTTTGATGCAACCATCTTAGGACTTGCATCATCATTTTTAGGGCTTTCTGATTTAGCAATAGGCTTTGCTGTTTCAGCTTATTTTGGAATTGATTCAGGTTCAAGTAGATCTTCCTCATTATCCTGCAAGGTGTCAGCTTCTAAATGCAAAATTTCATCAAATTTAATATTCACAACTTCAACAATCTTGTTAAGCCTTATGTTAAGACATTTATAAGCTTTGTTGTGAGTTGAATATCCCAAAAAGATACCTTCATCAGACTTTGATTGAAAGCTGCCAAGATTATCATCATCCTTTTTAATAAAACATTTACTTCCAAAAATTTTAAAGTATTTGATAGAAGTAGTTCTTCCATACCATAATTCATACATAGTGTGTTTAGACTTCACCCTAAGCTGCACTCTATTCAAAATGTAAACAGCTGTATGAACAGCTTCTTTCTAGTAAATGTCAGAAAATTTAGCTTCATCAACCATGGTTCTAGCCATTTCTTTTACAGTTCTATTCTTACATTCAACAACCCCATTTTGTTGAGGTGTTTTAGTTGCAGCATACTATCTTTTAATGTTGTGATGTTCACAATAATCTATAAATTCTTGAGAGGTGAACTCACCTCCTTTGTCAGATTGCAAACATTTAAGTTTCAAATCTGATTCTTTCTCAACCAATTTATGAAAGATTTTAAACCTTTCAAAAGCTTCTGATTTGTGCTTAAGAAAAGTGACCCAAACCATTATTGTATAATCATCCACAAATAGCATAAAGTACCGTTCACCATTAATAGACCTAGTTCTGGTTGGTCCACATAAATCAGTATGCACAAGCTGTAAAGGTTTCAAAGAAGAATGTTCTTTTGTTTAAAACTTATTTTAGTTTGTTTACCACTTAAGCACTCTTTGCACACAGAGTTTTCAGGCTTGCTAAGAATTGGTAAACCTCTAACATTCTGATTTTTACTAATTCTAACTAGATTTTCAAAATTTATGTGTCCTAGCCTTTTATGCCATAACCAGCTCTCTTCAATTTGGCCCATTAAACACATACCTTGATTATTGTCATTGCTTGATGTGTCGAGAAGATTGTACACATTTCCTTTTGTCCTCCTTCCAGCTGCAATAGCCTTTCCAATCTTGTTCTTAATCTCACATCCCTGCGAAGTGAAAAGTACATGATAACCACTATCACAGATTTGACTAACGCTTAATAGATTGTGCTTGAGACCTTCCACATAGTACACATTGTAGATAGGAGTGTCCTTATTCAAAAGAAGTAAACCCTTACCTTTGATTTGAATACCAGAGTTATCACCAAACTTAACATACCCACCTACATAATCTTCAAGATTTATAAATTTACCTTTGTCACCAGTCATATGGTTCGAACATCCACTGTCTAGGACCCATAAGTCCTTTTTCTTGGAATGAAAAGCAGTTTTAATAAACATAGATTGCTCAATATTGTTGACAGACTTAGGTTTCCAGACCTTTTTAAAATTTTGTTATTTAGATTGGAGATCAGTTCTGCACTGCTTGAAAGAATGTCCCAAAGTATTACATTTAAAGCATCTGATCTATCTAACAAAACTGTAATGTTTTCTAAGACCAAACCTAGGTGTTCTAGAATTCATAAATTTGCATGTGCTCGCCTTATGGCCGAATCTGTTGCAGAAAAAGCAATAACCATAGAAGAAAGAATTAAAGCTGTAAGAGGGTCTATTACCTCTTAAAATCTGACCATGGTTTTTACCAGAACCTGAGAGACTTGAACTTGAGTGTTTGACATCAGAAGAGGGGTTTTGTTTTACATTGTCACTTGAACACTCACCCTTTTCAAAACCAATACCAGTTTTATCATTAAACATTTTCTGCTTGCTGAGCATCTCATTCAGTTTTAGAGTGCTTTCATATTTTTCATTTTCCTTCCTAAGTCTGACAACTTCTTGTTCTAATTTTTGAATTTCTTGATCTTTGCAGCTAACAGTCTCTCGAAGACAGTCTTCAACTCTTTTGGCTTCTTCAAGTTGAGTTTTCAGAGAAACCACATCTAGATCTGGTTTATGTTCTTGTGCAAGAACCTTTTTTTTTGAGTTTTTTGACCTCTTGTAAAGCATATTTCAGTTCACTTTCAAGGTTTACAACACCTTCTTCAATATCAATAGCATTAGAATCATTTTGCCGAGTGATTTCAGCCATGAACAAAGTTTCATCTTCTTTAGCTGATGAATCTTCAAATTCAATGTCAGATTCATCCTTACTAAACAGACTTTTCTTCTTTTTGAAATTAAAGTTTCTTTTAGGTTTGAAAGCCTTCTTCTTAGGTTGTTTTTCAGTTGTCTCATTGTCACAAATTTGATCATCATAGGGACATTTTGCAGCAAAGTGACCTATTTTGCCACAGTTGAAAAATTTAAACGGAAGTTTTCCCTTGTATCTTCCTGAACCCTTCTTGAGTTTTCTAGCAAAATTGGATTCTTTAGAATCAGACAAATCTAATTCACTAACTTTGACCTTTTCTTTCTTTTCAGTGTTAAAGGCAGTTTCTTTTCCAGTTGAGGTGTTTTTGCTAGTTCTCATTTCATAGGCAGTAAGTATTCCCTGAAGGTTGTCTAAGGTAAGTTGATCAAAGTGTTTCTTTTCTTCAAGGGATGAAACCTTAGATTCAAATTTTTATGGTAAGGTTCTAATGACCTTTGTGACCACATCAAATTCATTAACCTCTTAACCTAAACCTTTCATGGCATTGACAACTTCATCAACTCTTAGGAAATATTCAGCCACTTTTTCATCATCTTTCATTTTCATCTCCTCAAACTAATGTTTGAGTGTAATGATTTTTGAGAGTTTGACTTTCTCATTCCCTTGATATATAGTTTCAAGTTTTTCCCAGATTTCATGAGTAGATTTGCAATGCATAACTTTAATGAACACGTCTTTAGTTAGACCACATAGGATGGCATGCTTAGCTTTGGCATTTGTTTCATACCTCTTTTTCTCAACAAGATCAGTGGGAATAGAGGCTGGTACATTATATGCATCTAAAACTATGATCCAAACATTAACATCAAAAGAAATAAGAAAAAGCTTCCATTTTGATTTTCCAGAACACATAATCTGTTCCATCGAATAACGGAGCTCTGGTTACAGAGGCACCATCTTTAGACTGTGCCATTTAAAAGACTCCAAAACCAGAATCAATCCAAGGTGAATAACACCAATCAGAGGACCCTACGCTCTAATACCAATTGTTGGAGTTAAAATGACATTGCGAGGGGGGGTGAATCAGTGTTATAACAGATTTGTCCAATTTTCACAAATTCAAAAACTATAGCACAGATCTGATCTCAATATACTCTAATTAATGCATTCATGAGTTGAATGTAATCATTCATAAATAGAATTGAGAAAGATAATACCCAAACAGTCAACTGATATAATCAACAATCATAGTAAAGCAAAGGGAACTCAGAAGGACAAAAAGACTCCAAATTTTACCAAGTGGAAAACCCTCCTGGGGTATAAAAACCACTCCCTAAATGCCTTCCTGGCTTAATCTTTTAAACAAAAGTTCACAATGCCTTATAGGCTGATTTTTGAGCACCCACTCAAGGAGCACCAACCCCTCATTTTGAGACACCAATCTCAAGGAGCACCAACCCCTCAAATTATGTTTTGAACAATAATGATAACATAGAGGATTACTCTGTTTTCAGTAAAGCACAAACATATCTATTCTCTCATCTACAGAATACCTTAAGAATCCACAAATTAAATCCCTAAAATATTATATAGAGAAGAGCTCCTTTTACAACATCTCTGCCTTTTGTATACATAGCTTATGCAGAGTTTACAATTCATTTTATACTGCCTAGATACTCTCAGAATTACAATAGAAGTACCAGAATAGAAAAGAGTTTTTCTGTATCATTTTATACAATGTTTCTGGTATCAAAGTCTTCAAGAATCTTCATGGACAAGGAGTAGAGCCACGTAACCTATCTTTTTTGTTTTAGAGTCAGGAAATTAAGTGTCATCAGAAGTAATGGCAGAACAAAGTAAACCATTGACTAAAAAGAATCAATGTTCTGTTGAGCAAATCAGGTAACGACCAAAATTCTTCTGCTAAAACATAATCAAATGCTTTTAAATCCATTTTGAAATGGTTTTGTTGAGCACCCAAATTCCCAAAATAAAATTTCATTTTCAAAATACCCAGTCAGATAAACTTCATTTCCAGAAAACCCATGATCAAAAATAATAAATTCTGCAATGAGTAAGTTGAATTCAAAACTGTAACCAATAGAACCCCACTATTTCATTTTACCTCAATCGAGCTTCCAGAAAAAAAATTGTACCAAGAATAGCAACCATACCGACCCAGTCAACCTGATAGCCGTTATAACCAGCTAGAGAGCAGCAATGAAGACACGGGCTTCATTTATCATGGCGGAATGATGAGCGATCATAGAATAATATAGTGCCATGTTTGACTTTTTCACAACCTCCAAAAAGGGCACGTCAAACCCTAAAAATCATATCGGGCAAGAGAAATGATTATCGGTGGAAAGTCATATCAATGATCAAATGTCACATTGAAGTCCCCACAAAGAACTTTCATCATCGCTAAGACAACATAAAGTCGGGAAGACGTTACAACGAATGCCCCATGTTTCACCAAACATCCACATAATACAATAGATCGCTAAGAGAATTCAATTCTCATACCGACAGAGCCTCTTTATGTTTCCATATACTATCACTATAGCCTTGTGATATTAGAGAGACATCTTGTAGACATGTCTTAGTTATACCGAAAGCCCTGTCCAATACTTCTGGTCAATGAGACAAACAAAACCTATGCCAAAGGAAAATTTATCGCTGATCGATATCCACTGAAAGTCACTGTGACAAATCGTTATCGATGAGATGTTATGACGACTATGCTATGTATCACCAAAGATACCTTTTTCTACTGGCGGGGTCAGCGAGACATTTGAATATCGCCGAGACCTCATGGCAATGACTTCAATTTCCACCGATGGACTTTCCACCAAGCGGGGTCAATGTCAAACATGATCATCGTTGTGACCTTATGCCAAATACTACAACACTCGCTGAAGTGTATCCTCCCACCACTGGTTAGTGAGACACCAAAAGACTCGACAAGACCCTGCCGCAAACAAAAAGACTTACGTCGATGAAATCTCCACAATGGGGTCGACAAGACTATGCAAAAGTTATGCCGACAAATGCCTGCATGTGAATCACGATCGCTATGACAAACCTGATGTCTTGCTGAAAGCACTCATAAGACCTTAGAATGAATGAAATCCAATCCTGCAAAACCAATGTCCAAGTTGTCCACATAAAATGAAGTAAAGAATTTATCTTGCCAAGGACCAAGGTATCTAATAAAGATACTTTGCCAAAGAAGTAATCACCATTCAGAGTTTAACCTATCGTAGAATCAACTTGTGAGAATCATCTGCAACTGAAGAGAAGTTTGACATCAAGGACAATCACAATTGAGAATCAACAATTTTTCCTTAGGCAGTGAAATGATATTTTGAGTAATACAAACCTACACACACATTGATATTTTTCGGCATTGCATTGAAGAAATTTTTTTCTCTTATACCTACCCTCGGCTAGACATCGAGGTTTATAATATTGGTTTTTGGGTTTATTCTATGAGTAGTTAATTTCACAAAGGAAGACTAAAATCTTCTTAATGTCCTGTGTTAGGTGTGAAAGCATATGAATCACTTGTTGAAGGCACCATTTTGTATTCATCCAAAAACTGGTTTGTTCTTTTTTTTATGTTTCTTGCATGTGTTTCTTTTAGGCTCTAGAGATGTAGCTCAACTCTTTCCTTTGCACTTTTCATTTATTTTGATGATTACAGTAGATTGTCCTCATAATTTTTCATGTAGATCTATTTGTAACCTTATTTTCTACCAATCAATTTGCAAACCACTCACATATTAATGAACATTTCACTAACTTGTAGTCATCCATTACTTCATATGTTGCAGGTTATGTCTGTGTGCCAATAAATCCTTATGATTGCGAGAACTTTAATCCTACAACTGTACCCAATCTTTCTCAAGTAAAAGTCTTACCTTATTTTATAGTACTTTAAATGGTTAATTGAAGGTGCTTCTTTAGATCTAAGATAGTTGAACCCTGGATTAAAATATGGCATTAGATGGGTAGTATAATGATAAAACTGAGGTCCATTGAACACAAATTATGAACATAATTTACTGGACTATGAATAGTGTTACAATTATAAATATTTCTCCTTTACCTACCTCTGCATTAATGAAAAAGATAGATTCCTATAAATCTAACCATGAAAATGTTGAAATCTGTAGTATCTGCAGGACTCGGGAAAGTATCAAACATATTCTTTTTGAATGTTTTTATGCTCAGGAAATTTGGTACTTATTATGCCATAAGCTGAAGGTCTAGAATAGCAATGGTAAAATTAATTGGCATGATATTCCGTTTTGTAATTTCAAGCTCAAGTTTGATTGTAAGCTATTAAGTAGTCGAAGGAAAGTCCCGGTGACCCCCAAAGTCACAGCAATAAGTTATCATTGCTGAGAATCGTAGTGATACACTTAAGACCGAAGGAATAATTCTCGGGGAGACTCAAAACATTGGTATGATTGCATGACACCATAGCGACATATGATCTATTGGCTATCAGTGAGACTCAGAATATCAATGAGACTGTGTGACACAAAAGCGATATGTAATATTGATCGACGAAACTACATGACGTCTCAGCGGGTGTCTAATAAACATGGAAGATGATCGAATAAAATAATTTCCCAAGATTTGAATACGAAGGGATGCGACTTGATTGATCTCTCATCGATGGTACATTTCAACAAATATTTTAAAAAAAAAATTGCATTATTTCCTCAAAATTTCGACGAACACAACCAACGAATCATCGAAAAGGTCTGACAAAGTTGCTATAGTTGCGACGAAGGCTTCGTCATAACTCCTTGTACATTTCGTCGCAATTTCAACGAAGTCCACCAACGAACCACAGAAAAGGTCCAATGAAGTTACTTGGCTGCGACGAAGGCTTCGTCGTGACTCCTTGGCCATTTCGTCGCAATTTCAATGAAGTCCAACGAAAAACCATAGAAAAGGTCTGACGAAGTTGCTTGGCTACGACGAAGGCTTCGTCATAACTCCTTGGCCATTTCATTATACTTTTGACGCAATTCATCGACAAACCAAAGAAAAGGTTCGACGAAGTTGCTTGGTTGCGACGAAGGCTTTGTCATAACTCCTTGTCCATTTCATCGCAATTTCGACGAATGGCACCAATGAATCACATAAAGGCCCGATGAAGGTGCTTAGCTGTGACGAAGGCTTCGTCGTAAATACTTGCCCATTTTGTTGAAATGGGGACGAAATTCAAGTGTTCTTTTGATGCCCATTTCATCGATATTTTGACAAACATCCGAGTCATTTTATGATGTGGATGACTGACAAATCTGTGCCATTAGTTCAAAGTTTAATCCGTCATTGGATGTGCAACAAAAAAATAGTGACAAAAATGTTTTCGTCATTTCGTCGCTTTTCAGACAAAGATTTGTACAACCACCAATGAACTTCAGTTAGAAAATGGTGTCAAATTCAGTAGTGGGAAGATGGAGGTAATAACAGATTTAAAGCCAGATTAGTTGTCAAAGGATTTGCATAGAAAAAAGGAATTGATTTTGCTGAAATTTTTTCTCTAGTTCTTAAGATGACTTATATTCGTATTGTTTTAAGTATTGTGGTTGTTGAAGATTTGCATTTGGAACAGCTAGATGTGAAAACCACCTTTCTCTATGGTGATTTGGAGGAGGAGATATATATGGAATAGCCCCAAGGATTTGAGGTCAAAGGCAGGGAGAAATTGGTGTGCAGATTGAAGAAGAGTTTATATGGCTTGAAGCAAGAACCTCGATAATGGTACTTGAAATTTGATAGTTTTATAGCTGAGCAAGGCTACAACAGGTGTAATTCTGACCATTGTGTTTATTTTAAGAGGTTTGCTAATGACAACTATATTATTTTATGTTTATATGTTGATGACATGTTGGTAACGAGGTCTAACATGGATCACATAAGTGAGTTAAAACAATAGTTAGCAAAATCATTTGCTATGAAGGATTTGTGGGAAACAAAACAAATCCTTGGTATGAGAATTTGCAAAGATAGGAAGAATATAAAATTGACTCTATCTCAGGTTGGTTATGTTGAAAAGGTGTTATAGAGATTCCACATGGAGAATGCAAAATCTTTCAGCACATCTTTGCCTAGTCATTTGAAATTGACTAAGGAGATGTGTCAAAGACAGAAGAGGAGGAAGACAAAATGTCTAAGGTACCATATGCTTCAGCTGTAGGAAGTTTAATGTATGTCATGGTATGCACGGGACTAGATATTGCACATGTTGTTGGAGTCATAAGCAGGTATATGAGTAATCTCGGATTGGAACATTGGAATGCAATAAAATGGGTTCTTAGGTATTTGAGAGGTACATCCAATAAACATTTATGTTTTGGGGGCTCTAATACTGATTTAGCAGGTTATGTAGACTCAGATTTGGCAGGGGATATAGATACTAGGTGGAGTACTACAAGTTATGTCTTTATTGTAGGTGGGACAATGGTGAGTTGGATCTCCAGGTTGCAAAAGGTGGTTGCTTTATCCACCACGGAGGTGGAGTATGTAGCTGCAACATAGGCAAGCAAGGAGATGATATGGCAACAATCTTTCGTGGAAGAATTGGGAAAATAGAAGGCCAATAGTTTTTTTTTATGGATAACTAGAGTGCCATACATCTTGCAAAGAATTATGCATTGCATTCAAATACAAAACACATATAGTTGTTGTATCACTTCATTCATTCAGTGTTGGATGATGGACAGTTAAGGCTAGAAAAGATACATACAGATGACAATCCAACGGATATGTTTACAAAGGTTGTGCCAATGGAGAAGTTGATCTCTGCTTTAGCTTCGGTTGGTCTTTAAGATTAAAAAAAATAAAATCAAAAGAGCAGGGTCTAGGGTGCTTATTTTCAGTGGGAGCTACAGGGTCAGCAGTGTTATGATCAATCTCCAAGTGGGAGATGATATGGGGTGGATTCTGATCAATCTCCAAGTGGGAGATTGTTGGTATATGGAACCTAATCAAACTCAGAGGTTAAATTTTCCCCACTTTTATCAGTGCGGTTTCCCCCCAAATTATTTAACGAGGGTTTGGCAGCAATGCCCCCAAGACGAGGTCAAGGGGCAGTGCCCCTTGTGGGGTCCAAGGGCAGCACCCCTGGTACACTCCTTGTTGTGATACAAGGCTAGTATGTAGGTGTGCAGTGGTTACTCTGATATTTGCTCCTATGTTTGTGTGGTTCAAATATGTTGGTCATGGTTATTGGAAGCTACTATATCCATATTTTTGGCTCATGCTTTATTGTTCAGTGTGAGTTCTATTAACTAGTTGTGAACTGTGATTTTCTGTGTTCTGGTTAAGGTCTAGGAGAAAAGTTGTTAGTCTAGATTTCTCTTTGGTAAAGTCTTATGACTTGTGGTTCTAGATTTGAGTTGCTATGATTGTATTGAAGATAATTTTGGTATTTGAAAGGATCGTGCTTAATTGTTTTATGTGTTTTAACACTAGTTTGGCCGACCTTGTGTTGAACACTATCTTTGGAATTAATGTAGCATGTTGGATCTATTTGGGTCTTCACTACGCATGTGTTTGGGTCACCCTCATTCTAATTCCACCCCAGGATGTTTTAGCACCAACCTAATTTAAATTTAATGTTGGATGGTTAACTTTGTATATGTTTCAAAGTTGAAGATGGTATAAATGTAGGATGAGTTACTGGTGAAATGATGTACAAAGAGAGATAATTGCAAATAAATAGAGCAGACAGATGTGATATTGATTTGAATCAGCGAGTGTGTGTGATGTGAGTGTGACAGATTAGTGTGAAGCCTAAATGTTGAGTTTTCAGATGCAGTGAGTTGAAGGTGTACTCTATCATTCATGCATATCTACAAGTGGTTGAGAAAATTGTGGTGGATTTCTATGTTGCATTGAGATTGTCTTCTCTTTGTAGCATATCTCTTCTATCTTCTTTGTATCTCTGTGGCAGTGAGTCCTCTGAGTTGTTAGCCTTGTTGGACAGTGAGTCTCGATCTGGACAGTGAGTCCTTGTTTTAGCAGTGAGCTTTGTTTCTCAAGTAGTGAGCCTTTGTAATCAGTTTTGATGTTCTCTCTAGTGTGATTTAATCCTCATCGTGGTTTTTCCCTTATTGGGTTTTCCACTTAAATCTGGTGTTGTGTTTGTGTGATGTTTTTTAGTTTCTGCGCTTGAACTTAATGTTAATCACTTAAGCAGTGTTAAGGATTAGTTCTGATGAATGATTTAAAGGTTTTAATTTGCTAAAACTAATTCACCCCCCCTCTCGGTTATCTTATTCCAGAACTAGATCCTAATGAGACACCTTATCACCTCAACCAAGGACTAGACATGGTGAGTAACTTCTCATGACGACACAATCACAATGCACCACTATAGAAAGATATTTGATAGGTCTTAGGCTTCTAGTACAAATTGGTTCTCAGTGAGTAGAACTCTGTGAACACCACCAGTTACTTAGACATCTCCTCATGTTTGAAATCACCTGGGGCCACTAGTGAAAGCCTAGTCAATTACATGTGTGGATCAAACTACAGCTTTTGTTCCCATCCAATTTTTATAGCACACCAAAAAATGTCATTTGAGGTCGAACCCTTGGGTGATGAAGTCCCAAGGCAGGCCTCCTATGAACAAAGGGAAGGATTCATGTTGATATTTTATTACATAAGATCGCACTAGGTGCAAGGGGAGAGGATACATAGACAACTCCTTTGGCTAAAATAAAAATAAGATGCGAGTTGAAGATGTTTCTTTTCACCCAAGTTTGCACAAGGCGTGAGGGGAGAGGATACGCATCTAAAACCTACCAATCATGAAACATAAATCAAACACTTTTTCATTTTAGGTACACCAAGATTCAAATGTTTGGTTCATTTAAAGCACCAAATCCAAAGCATGTAAGTTGTATTGTTCTTTTTAAACCCAAAAGAAAGATTCAAGTTATCTTATTCAATTTTAAGCACCAAATTGAAAAATGAAGATTTAAGGTTCAATTTCAAAGCACTAAAGTAAATATGGATTTAGTTTAATGCACAAATTGAAAAATGTGTCCTAGATTAGCTCTTTAAAATAAGCGTTGCTAAACAATTTTCCAAGTGCCACATGCTACAAATAGGTTAAGTAAAATCAAGAAATAGGAAGATGTTAGGGTTAACTAGGGATTAGACATCAAAATCGGTTAAAACTTTGTAAATTAGACCACTATTAGACCTAAAAAAATGTCACTGTCAAATAGAAGCAGGGCACTGTTGAAATGACAAAAACATGTTAGAAAGGACAAAAGCACCCCAAAATTGCAAAGGCACCCCTCTGTCAAAAACAAAAGTGTGGTTTTACTACAAAGGCGCCACAAGAGGTACAAAAACACAAATCTTTGCTGACAAAAGCACGAACCCTTAACAAAAGTGCAAGACTTTCCCTGGAACCTGCAAATTTGATAAAGTTCAAGAAAATTTGATTAGATAGGGAAGTGGGTCCCACCAAGCGTGCCAAAATATAAGTATATAAATTTAATTGATCAAATAATATGAAACAATTAAACATGCAACTGATCAATTGAAAACAATACTCCAATAAAATTCAATTACACAATACTAGAAAGATTCAATTCAAAGCAATAAACATGAAATTCAAAGAAATTGAACCTAAACTAGTATGCAAACCTCTCAATCCCATTGTGGATTGACGCATACGTGTGAGATAGATGTGGATTGCTTAGTTTTATGCATTATCCATTGTTGTGCAGAAGCTTGATTGAAGATTGATGGAAATTGATGAACATAAAATGGCTCTCAAATTGTTCAAGGACAAGTAATCAATTTGAAAGATTAACTTTGCATAAAATGTGTGTTGAATTGATATGGAAAAGGCTTGGTATTTATAGATTTTAGAGATAGTGATCAACAGTGAGGATTGAATTAGAGGATCAATGGATGAGAGAAGATTAAGGAGGTGAATGTGGATCAAGGATTGATCAAGTGATTGATAATCCATGAGTCATGGATCATAGATTAGATCAAGGGCTCATAATCCATGAGAGATCCAACAAGATCCCTTAATTCATGAAGAAGAGGCTGAAGATATTTCAAATTGGAGGCAAGAATTTGAATTTGAGAAGGGAATATTTCATGAGAATATTCTTGTGCAAGTTGGAGAGTTGGAAGAAAATTAGTCAAGTAAACAATTATGAAAATTATTTAATTGTGCAAGTTGGAAGAATTAAGAACTTTAATTAAACAATTAAGAAGTATTTAATCAAAGAGGGAAAATGACATTTAATTAAATAATTTGACATTATTTAATCAAAAGGAAAGAAAATGATGAATTAATCAAATAACTTTAAATATTCGATTAATAGGAGAATAAAGTGAATTTAACTAAATAATTGGACATTATTTAATTAAATAGAAAAATTAGGTGATAATGGTGAGAAAATGGTGTTAGTAAGCGAGATCAGGATGTGTGATATGCTTAGTAAATTTTTAGGTGTCTACAAAAACACATTGTCAAAAGATGTTATATATTAAAAATTACATGCCTTGAATTTTCTCTTTATTTGGTACACTTTGACTAGGTTATCCCAAATGTAGTGACTAGCATGCATATGGTATATTTATGTGTTCAATAATCTAAAAATTACCTCACAATTCCCAACAATCAATAATCAAATTACCATTCAATAAAATTTTAAAGAAATACACCAAATTTGAAAAGAACTCATTGTTAAAAGGCATTTGATGACATGATTTTTTTTGCTAAATCTATTGATACTTGTGCCTTTTTTTCATGGAATACCTTGCTACCATATGTATCAACCACTATTATATTGTTGGAGATCTAGTATAAAATGAGAAAATAGCAAAGAATGTGTAATCTATTACATTAGTTGCACCTCCCTAAATTATGAGACATGGTATAAACCTGTGTAAAAGATATGCTTAGCTATGGTGTTTTTCTCACAAAAACCAAAAGGTTATATGATTCATCTCAAGATATAGCATATAAAAATATCCTCTAAAATACGTGTTTTATAAAGTCAATCTTATGTCATAATAAACGATGGGTGACATTACTATTAAATTTAATGTTAAGTTTGTTTCCAAAATTATATCAGAGAATACATAATTGTCAACTAATTTGTCATATAATGGGTCATGCTCATGCAACTATTGTTACATATTTCCTAATGAAAATATTTTGCATATTGACTCTATGTTTGATCATTTTTTGATGGATTGAGATGCATTACATTAGAATTGTGAATAACACAAGAGGTAAGATCAAACAATGAACAAAAACACCTGCCACACAAGAGAGCTACAAATAATAATTTGTTTATCCGTAATAAGAAAAACAGACAAAATGAAACTCAAAAGTCTTCAAGAGATTTTAAGAGAATATACTGAGGAGAGTGCACTTTATAAGAGCAACCCTAAATGATAAAGAGATTAGATCATGACGAGTGTCAACATTCTATGTGATGAGATAAAATGATTTAATAAAATCCCACTCTAGTTAATAGAAAAAAGCACTCCTAATTTTAACTAAGTGTATGAGAATAAATTAGCTTAAAATCTATTAAAGATTAATTAATGCATGATTACTCTAACACTCCCTTAAGATGAACTTATGGAGTAGCTAAAACCCCTAAAAAGTGAATACATAAAAAGAAATGAATGCATGATGGATCTTGACAAACAAGACC
This sequence comes from Sequoia sempervirens, assembly GCA_007258455.2. NCBI lineage: Eukaryota > Viridiplantae > Streptophyta > Pinopsida > Cupressales > Cupressaceae > Sequoia > Sequoia sempervirens. The sequence goes on along the minus strand of VDFB02021007.1, from coordinate 2,491 downwards.
TAATGAAGTACCCATGTACAAACAAACTAATCTCTTACAACTGGAGAAAAAGAGAAAACCTCACATGGGAAAAAATCCTCTCCAAAATGAGAGAAAGGTGAATGAAGGACTAAGAAACCTCCAAAACAATATCCAAAAAAAAATAGGAACATGAAGAGCATTACTAAAGAATGAAGAAGTTGTAGACAACTGTCGAATGATGATTACTATAGTGCTGAAATGAAGAACCTCCTCTGAAACAAAAGATGATCAAGACCAAGAAGACAAGAATCTTCATGACTACCCTTGACGACACTACTTGAAGCAAATGGAAAACAAAGACAAACATCTGGAAGTCAAATATACAAATGGCACATGAATCTACAACCCCAATGACACTACTCAATATGCAAGATGCAAGTCAAAAATGCAAGTACCAATAGTCTAAAGAACATTGATCAAGTGAAAATAGAAGGTTGCCTCTAGAAACAAGAATGCAAGAATGTTCATATGGTAAATGCTCCATCTCATCGATATGCATGAGTAACCAGTTGTTGTATTTGCCTAGTAAATAGGATCAAGAACTAGATACATAGATCACTCCAAAAAATGAAACCAAGGAAGCATTAGCACCAAAGGTATAAACCCCCACATAATACGAAAAAGGCAGAGCCAAAATGAGTCCATTGAAATTGTGTCACCAAGAATTACATGAAAGAGAACCAAGAACATTTGGGCATGCACAAAAGAGTGCTTGCAACTAAAAAAGGGTGTGCAAACAAGGCACACACACATGAGCAAAGAATCCTTGAGATTCGATGTTGTCATGGAAGAATCACTCACTTCACAAAGGTGTGATGACAAAACAAAGGTACTCACAACCCACCCATGACACTTTATGACATAATGTGAGTACATAGGCACAATAGGATATGTGAGAATCCCCAAAAAATACATTAGAATGATAATTTATGTTAGCACGTCTACAAAAAATAAATTGCATGCAAAAGATAATCAAAATGCTCAAATAGGACAAAATATTGTTAATGTATATAAAACAACCTAAAACAAGTCATCCACGTAAACAAAAAGTTTCCAAGAGCTAAAACGTCCAAATAATTCACCAAAATATGAAAACACAAAAAAAAGTACCTTAAGAAAAATCTAAAAAACATAGATGGTTGTGAAAAGCTCTAAGACCTTTCCAATGCCATTGGAATTACGAAAAATGGAGAAATTGGTCAAAAGTTGTGAACTCAAGAGTGAAAATAACACTTCTAACTTTGACAGGTGATAAAATGTACAAGTAGCAAAATCTGAGAAAAAAATAGCACCATTAGATAGTGCTCAAAACCAGTTTTCTAATGATATCTCGTATGCCCAATTTTGATAATCAAGCGAAAATTTATTCACTCGAAAAAAGGTGCCCAATTAAGGCATTAAAGGCAAAAGAGGAAGCCCCCTAGGGGCTAGTTGCCCATGTAACATGGGGCCACATTGGAGTTAAAAAATTAAACCCACTAGCGTACCATCGACGGAGTGGAGGAGGGACGGTGGGGGCCAACAATTCCACCTATGACCTCTACATTTGCTAGTGACTAGCAACAAAGCTATTGTCGCTGCAATCTGTGAGCCCAATGGTTAGTGGCTTGTGGTTGTGCCCTAAATATAGTGATTGTGCAAAAGTGCACTTAATAAAAAAATAATAATAAATTTGTTTGTTCAACCTCTTGAGTGCAATGATGAAGGTCTTTTCGCGCCAAAATACACCAAAAATTGCAAAAAAAATGAAAATTATAGATTTGCTCCTACAACCCTAATTGAAAAAAAAAACTCAAAAATAGAGAAGGGGTTCCTTTAATCCATAATCTAATACCATGTTAAAATCATGAATAACACAAAACGAAAGATCAAAACAGTGAACAAAAAAACCTTCCACACAAGAGAGTTGCAAACAATATTGTTTATATCCTCAACAAGGAAAAACTTATAGAATGAACTTCAAGAGTCTTTAAAAGACTTCACAGATAATACAATGAAGGAGAATGTCTTACAAGAGAAACCCTTATTGATAAAGGGATTAGATCATAATAAGTGTCAATATCTTATGTGATGAGACAAAATGATCTAATAAAAGCTCACTCTGGTTAACAAAAAAACACTCCCAAGTGTAGCTTAAGTGCATGAGAAAAAATTAATCTAATAATCATTTAAAAATTAATTAATTATTAACCAATGCATGATTACTATTAACAATTATTAGTTCATGGGGAAGTGATATATGTTACCTCCCTCGATAGAATTGATCCCCCTCTTTTCAACTATATCTTCCTTGCACTAACAAGTTGTGGAATATGACGTATTAGTATTGAGTTATGTGCAACCATCTCTTTAAAAGTTGAATATATGATATCCATGACAATTCACAACTTTAGCTACATAATTAATTGACAACGATATGAGAAAAAATGTGAATTGCAATAGTAGCATAAGTTGGCATTACAATTTCTTG
>VDFB02021006.1:0-28646 GCA_007258455.2 Sequoia sempervirens | reverse complement strand
GATATTTTGCAAATATTTTTTCATCTCCAAAGCTGCGACGAAGGAGTTGCTTTCTGATTTTGTGTAGGAATTTATTTTTCTTCCCTCATCATGGATTTTCCAAAAGTTGTACTTTTAACTCCATTTAATTATTATGAGTGGAAATCTCAGATGGAGTTGCTACTGTTAAAGTTGAAGCTGCAATGAATTACTTTTGGTCAAGATCCAGAACCCCAAGGAGCAAAAGAGAAAAGAAAATGGTTTGATAGAAGGGATGAAGCTCTTGGTAATCTTCTTCTGTCCATTTCTCCAGATCTTAGATATCATGTTGAGTCTTGCACACATCCTCATGAAGTTTGGACTACTTTAGAGAGCCTCTTTGGTAAGCTAGACAAGCTAAGGAAATTTAAGTTGGAAAATGAACTGATGAGTCTTAATACTTCGGATTTTGACAATATTCAAGACTTTTTCTCTAAACTCAACTCTCTCAGATTGCAGCTATCAAAATGTGGGGTTGTTAAAGAGGATGAACAGATGATACTTTCTATTCTTGCTAAGCTTGGTTCTTCATATTCTGTGTTTGTTTCTACTTTCTATGCTACAATGGATGCTCTTGGCAATACATATAAAATGCCCTCTCTTGATGAATTTGTTGCACAGCTCACAAGGAAACAAGCAAAGTTGATGCACATGGGTACATTGAAGTCTTCAACATCTCAAGCTCTTATTGTGAATGATACAAAGGCTTCAAGTGGCAAAGGAAAGAAGCACACAAAGGAAACCAAGTCAAATGAGCAAGGTAAAAATTCTCCTTCACATGGCACTCCTGAGTCCTCATCCTCTTCAAAAGAGGAATCATAAAAAAAAAAAAGTCCAAATGTGCATATTGCAAAAGGTTAGGACATGATGAGCATAGATGTTATAATAAGAAGATTGATGAACTCACCCACCTTCTTCAAAAGAATAACATTCAGCTGCCCTCATCAGTGTCTTCTACTTCTTCTTCACCATCACATTTGGCAGCTCCATCATCATCACAGTCAGAGAACACATCATCCACTTTTGGGCTACATAATATGAAAGGGCATGCACTCTTGGCCTCTACAAGTCCTAATTCTCAAGGATGGATTCTTGATTTAGGGGCATCTCATCATATGGCATCTTCAAAGGAAATGTTCTCTTCTTTTGAGCCTTGTAATTCACCTCACATTCTAATGGGTAACAATACATTCATGACAGTAAGTGGGAAAGGTTCTATTGGTATTGGGGAAGGCACTTTCAATGATGTTCTTTGTGTTCCTTCTTTGACCACTAATCTCCTTTCTATTTATCAAATTACTCATGGGGGTCAAGGTAAAATAGTTGAGTTCACTCCTGATAGGGTGTATATAAGGGACTTGGAGACCAAGGATATTGTTGCAATCGAGATGGTTGATCATTCATCTCAAGTATATTCTTTTTCACATTTTTCTTTAGAACCTGATAATGTTCCTTTGACTGCATCACACACTCCATTGAGTGTGACCCATATTAGTGAGGAGAAGTTTGGTCATCTACACCTTGGTATTTTAGAGACCTGTGTTGAGCTTCCTACACCTCCACCTCCTACTTCTTCAGCCATTGTTGCTTCTATTCAGCAGGATAATCATAGTTTTTCAGATCTTGCTTTGTGGGATGATTATTTGACAGGGATTTCTACCTTGTTCCTAGAGTCTCATACTACAGATTTGGAGGACACACTTGAGGGGATTTCTCTCCTCTTTGATGACAGCCAGCACAATCATAATTCATCTTTGCCCCTTGAGATTGACATTCATGAGTCTTCTCCATCACTTGATTTTTCATGTTTCATGGTTGGTTTTGACCATGATTATGTTGTGTCTCATTCAAGCTTGGAGACTCCTCATCAGTTTTCAAAGGCATACATGTTGAGCATTCATTCTTCCTCCTTTCAGTTGGACATGGAGTGGCTTCTTCATCAGCTTATGGATTTGTTTCTTCCCAAGGGGAGATGTGTTGCTTGCACATTGGGTCATCTTTTGTTTTCAGGCATTTTTCATTGGCTTTGGAGCTTCTTCAACATGCAGAGGATATCTTATCTCATCTCTTCCCTCTTATGGGGGGGTCATTTATTGTAAATTCATGATGGATGTAGTCCTTGGGGTATCATTGAGTCCCTCCATACATCATGTTTACATTCACTGTGCCTTTTGTTTTGTTTTCTCTCTTTGAGAGGGGTTTTCTTCCCACTGGGTTTTCCCCTTTTCTCCTCTTTATGAGAGATTGCATTTCATTTGCATATGTAAATGGGTACCTAACATGGCCTAGTTGTCGGGACCCATAGTATTTTGCATTATATTCCCGCACCATGGGGTGTTGGTGTAATTAACTAGCCAATTACATCTTCATAAGTTTACTTAGGATTTTATTTAAGTGCTAGGTTGTATTTTTTTATCCTTATCTAATTGAGCTATCTTTTAGCTCAAGTTAGGTTTAGGGTTGTGCATGCTTGCTTTTATAAGCAAGCCTCATCTTGTACATTTATATCAATTCAATCATGAATCAATCTTGCATTTGATATAGCAAGCATTCTCGCCATTATCTCTGTGAAGTATTTTTGGTCCAAGAACTCCATTCCTAGTTTTCTAACAAAAATAGATGGTTGATAAGGGTTTCTAATCTTCGCTTAAGGGATGGTGTTCTGTAATATTAAAGGTTTTGAAATGCGGATTGCATCAGGGAAAATAAAAAGCAAGAGGTAATATATTTAATTTGAATTCCCAGTAGAGTTGTTTGACGTTCTCAGCTGATGAAATTAGTTGAGGCATAGAAGAATGTGTCAGTGTAAACTTTGACAATATTATCATGATAAGTCTCTACTCAAGCAATGAGATCTTCCTGTTGATGAGACCTACTAATACCTATATATGCAAGGAATGTCAATTGTGAAGTAAATCCAATTTCATTTCAGAGCAAAACAAATTCTAAATTTGAAATTGGAGCTTCAGGCATAATGACGTGGTCCTTCTAGAGTCGTACGCTTATAAGGTTGTGTATTTCATATTTTTATTGATGATTATTCAAGAATGATGTGGGATACTTTCTTAAGGGAGAAATTTGAAGCTCTGGAGAAGTTCAAGATATTTAAGGCTATGGTTGAGATAGAGACAACTCTAAAGATTAAATGTCTAAGATCAGATAGAGGTGGTTAATTCACTTCCAATGAGTTTAATTCTTTTCATGAAGTGCATGGAATAAAGAGACACTATTTTCCTTTGTGGACTCCCAAGAAATGGAGCTGTGGAAAGGAAGAACATGAAAGTTCAAGATGTTACTAGGACTATGATGCTGGAAGGAAATGTTCCTCATATCTATTGGAGAGAAGTTGTGAGTACTATTGTTTACATCCTCAACTGGAGGTACAAGTCAAAGGTGATACTAGTAAGACCCCTTTTGAGCTATGGACTAGTCATAAGCTCACTATTAAATATTTTCAAAAATCTTTGGGACCAAAATGTTATATTAGAAGAGGGCTAGATTTTAGGAAAGTTTGATGCTAGAGTGATGAAGGAATCTTTTGGGATTCCTCTACTAAAAGAAAGGCCCACTGGTGCTATAATAAGAGATTGAAGAAAATGGTTGAAAGTGCAAATGTTAAGGTTGATAAAGACATAACAAGACCATCTAGAACCTCTGGATATGATTCTAATGATTAGAATGATAGTACAAACAAAGGAAAGAAAGTTCATACTTCAAATTCAAGAATGTCCTAAGACTCTGAGGTATGTAAGATTGAATCATTCATAAAATCAAATCATTGGTGATAAGAACAAAGGTGTTCAAACTAGGAGAAAGATTGCAGAAGAATATTGTTTGATTTCAAAGACTGAGCCTACTAATGTGAATGAAGCATGTAAAGATGAACATTGGGTGGAAGCAATGAAAAAAGAGCCACAACAAATTGAGAAGAACAATACATGGATTCTTGTTCCTAGACCTAAGGATAAAAATTTCATTGGAACTAAATGGGTCTTTAGAAACAAACTGAATGAGTAAGGTGAAGTGGTTAGAAACAAAGCAAGATTGGTGTGTAAGGGATATTCTCAAATAAAAGGAATTGATTTTGAAGAGACCTTTGCTCCTATTGCTAGAATTGAAAGTTGTGAGATTGTGTCTTGCTTATGCCGCTTACAAAGACTACAAGGTTTATTAGATGGATGCCAAGTCAACATTTCTAAATGGTTAGTTGGAAGAAGTGATGTATGTTGAGCAACCAGATGGATTTCAACTGACTGATAAGGGAGATATGGTTTGTCGATTGAAAAAAGAACGGTATGGACTTAAGCAAGCCCCTGGAGCTTGGTATGCCAGATTGGATGAGTATTTGTTGAATATTGGATTTAACAAAGGTATTGCTGATAGTAATTTGTATTTCAAGAATCATGATAAAGATTTGATTATGAAAGTTTTTGTTGATCATATCATTTTTGGAGGAGATGATAGTTTGTGCATGAAGTTTTCTAATGAGATGTAGAGTGAGTTTGAGATGTCAATGATTGGAGAGATGAAATTCTTTTTGGGATTACAAATTACTCAGTTAGACAAAGGGATCTTTATATCTTAGTCCAAGTATGTGAAAGAATTGATGAAGAAATTTGGTATGGAAGATTCAAAGCCAGTTGGTACACCCATGGTGACTAGATGTAAGTTGACAATAGATGATGATTCTTCAAAGGAAAATTAGACTAGATACCGATCAATGATTGGTGGATTGTTGTATTTAAATCAAACTAGCCCTAATAGATCATGAATGTTGTATGTATTGTTGCAAGATTTCAAGATGATCCTAAAGAATCTCATGTGACTCCTATGAAGAGGATTTTCAGATACTTGAAGGGAACGATTGATTTTGGCCTATGGTATCCTAAAGATGATGATTTTACTTTGAGTACCTTTATTGATGTTGATTGGGATGGTAATGTGAATGAAAAAAAAAGTACTAGTGGTGGTGCATTTTTCTTGGGAAAGAAGCTGATTTCATGGTTAAGTAAAAAGTAGAATGCCATTTCTTTATCTACTGTAGAGGCATAATACATTGTTGCTGCTAACAATTGTACTCAAGTATTGTGAATGAAGCAGATGTTGAAAGATATCAGAGTTGTGTATGATGAGCCTATTGCTATATTCTATGATAATTCAACTGCAATTAACATTTCTAAGAATTTGGTGCTCTGTTCAAAGACCAAGCATATATCTATCAATTTTTACTTTTTGAGAGAGAAGGTGAGTGAAAAGGAAGTCAGACTGGAGTATGTGCTTAATAAGGAGCATATTGCAAACATATTTACCAAGCCATTGCCTAAGGATACTTTTTAGTATCTCAGAGGGAAGTTCGGGGTGATTACCCTTCCTAATCAGAACTAAGATGCATTGCTTTGCATCAATCCATGATTTTCATAGTCATATCTTGATCTGGATTGATGTTGCGGTGGTTGCTACTTAGGGGGAGTAGTCAGATGTTTGGATGTTCAGATATGTGGTTCAAAGCTTAGAGATATTTTTCATTGATGCCAAAGGGGGAGAATAGTATTGTGAAAATATTTCTGGGGGAGAAGAACCTTGTGAGGAGAAGAATTATATGGAAGAGTTATGTGAGAAGAGTCAAAACCTAAGGGGGAGTAAGTATAGTTGTGTTGATGGTTTTTCTCACATCATGTGTTGCCATTAATGCTAAAGGGGGAGATTTTTGGATGTTGTGGTTGTGTTGTTATGTGGTTTTCATTGATGTCAACACTATTAGAATAAATGCATTTGAATATGTATATGTCAAGAATATTGAGAAAATTGTAATGAAATGAGTTGTAGGTTGTCAGTGGTGAAGTGAAGTTCATTTTGTCAGTGAGTTTAGTACGTGGATGATCAGAGGTTGTGTACTAAATGGTTTCTTTTCAATTATATCTAGTTTATCCATGTTGATTTTTAGAGATCCATGTGAAGTTTTGATTAAGTAATGAAGATTTGTATTTTGACAGTCTTTCTATTACTTTAGTTTGTGTTCCTAATTGAAGATGATGTGATTTCAGTAAGTTCAATTGTTGTAGATGCTTCTCTAGTGATTCATGATGTTTGTGGATGTTTTTAGATCATTCTCTATCTATGCTGCACATCCGCATTGATCATTCTGGTCGCAACCTGAGATTTTCGCTTGTGTGTTCATGTTTTTCATGTTCTTGGCCGACAAGGTGTTTTTAGCATGTTGTGGATCTTCAAGGAATAATTTTTGAAGGTGGCTCATGTTCAAAGATGCTATTTTGGGTCTTCATTATATTCTGGATGACCTTGGTTGATTCATATTAATAATTGTTACTGATTTGGGCTGACAGTTTGCATTCATTTTATTATTTTCTTGAGGCTGACATATAGCGATTTAATTTCTTGTTGCAGATATATATATAAGCAATTTTTTATTTCATTTGAGGTATGCCGAATGTGTGAGTGTGTGAATAATGTTCTAATTCATTTGAAGGTAGAAGCAAAGTGTGAAGAAGAGTAAAGAAGTACTCATGTGCTTAACCAGAACTGTGATCAGGCATTATCATATGCTATTTTATTAGTTCAAATCCCTATGGATGTATTCTGAATCTTGTTGTAAGATAGTGTGTCTTTCTTTGGGCAGTAAGCCTTGTTGTAATTGAGCAGTGAGCTCTAGGAAGTGCACCTAAATGCATGTGCATTCCCCATTTCATTCTCTATACTTTTAATAGGGTATAATCTTGTGGACTGACCTCCACCATGGTTTTTCCCGTAACAAGGTTTCCACGTAAAAAAAATCTTGGTGTTATGTGTGTTTCTGATGTGTTGATGACTTATGATTTCATTGTTAATAATCAGATCTAAGAATAAGGTTAATCAAGTTAATAAGTTGTGATTTTTTGTGACAATTGATTCACGACCCCCCCTCTCTGTTGTCTGCCCTTGTGTTGCCAACAATTTGTGCATCAATCTGGAGGAAACCAGAATTGAACCTAGGTTGATTCATGCCCTTGTTGATTCCATTAATAAGAAAATCTATAAAATATCGAAGAAAATTAACATCCATAGGGATATCATGAAGTGGCTCTTGGGCCAGCTAGTAACGGCTAAAGAAAGAATCCAAATTCTAAAGGTAAAGGTTCTTGAGTAGCAAGTTCCATGCCTAGGGGAGGTGGAGAACAAGGAGAATAGCGACATGATTGCCTCTTTGGCCAAGTCATTCGAGAAGTGGGCGATGTGGGAAAAGGAGCTCGAAGATTTGCATTCCATTGTTGATACTAAGGAAGAAAAAAAGAATTTATTGACTGAGATTCATGCTATTGTTGGGAATTGTATTGTTAGTGTTCACATGGCCTGATAGAGTGTGTAAGATAAAGTGAGTTAAAGTAACAACTCACATAGCTTTCATTAGTGTTAGGATATTAAATATTTGTTAGGTTAGTTAGTCATATGTATAGAATTATTTTGTTTTACATGTGTGTTTGTTTGAGTTGGTAAAACAACTCGTATAATTAGGGAGTGGTTCCTATAATGTAGGAATCCAAACTCCTATAAAGATCTATGTAATGTATGAATGAATGAGGTGTGCAGAAAATATAATATTATTGTTGTGTGCAGCTTTGAATTTTGATATGTTACCAGAGCATACTCGATTCAGTGCCTACAATTTTTTGTTAATGAGCTAAATCTCTAATTGGCTGTGAATCTTCATTTGTTTTCGACGAAGATATTGACATTTATTTCTGTGGATTGGGTTCTCTATTTGATGGGTGATATCTCTCTGACTATTTTATTATCTTTTTCTGACTTGTATCATTGGAAGGATGTTTCTATATTGGTAGACTGCAAGGGAGGATGTGATGATCAAGTGTTTTTATGATTGTGTGTGCAGCCAATGATCAACTTGCACAATTATTACATCCGATTGGTTGTGATTAAGGCCCATATTTCCTTGCTCAGGCCTGTATTTCCTTTACCAGTAAACTTATATTTTCTTCATCGTCTCAGTGGTTTTCTGTAGGTTTTTAGTTTTGTGATTTGGCTGGAAGTGTTTTATTGATTAGCTTATTCCATCCACTGGACTAGAGGTGCTTTGCACTCGTGGGCATCTGAAGATTGGTCTTAATGATCTCGATTTGAATACAGTTAGAATCCTTTCATAGTAGTCGAGAAGGACAATCTCTTTTGGCAACGTCTGTGGGAAGATTCTTCCCGTCGAACGTGAAGGTTGATCACTTCTAATGAAGACAAGAATAATAATCATTGAGAACAAAAGGAGCTCGAGAATTTATCACAAATTACATTCATAGTTGCACTTTGAAAAAGATTGAAAATTTAGAGTGAGGCCAAGGTTACATTTTTTAAGTAAATTAGTATTTAGTGGAGTTATTCACATTAGTAATTTCATTTTATTTAGAGTGTTTTTTATAATATATTTTTAGAGTGAGTTTTTTAAAATATGTTATTGGTTTAAATTATAGAGGTATGTTATATCATAGTCTAAAATTTCAATAAAATATTATATGTTTTCAAATTCAAGTTGTGTCATTTTGTTTAGAATATGATTCATTTATGAGTCATTATTTTTCATAAAAAAAAGTTTTCATTAGTTCAATTGTAATTGGATGCATTATCAACTATAGGTGACATCCATCTTGAGGGGGCACTATAAAAATGAGTCTCAAAGTTACATTTTATAAGTAGAAATTTTAATGGAGGACGAAGGAAATAGAGGAAGGAGGTCAATAAGCAACCTCTCATCAATCTCCAATGACGAGGCCGCACACATGATATGGTGACAAATAAATATGTAGTGTGTTTTATTTTTTTGAGCTTTTCAGTGTGGTGTGTGTATGCTAGAAAAATGATCATATTGGAGAGTAGATGACTGCATAGGTCCTCTAACTACAGTGATCCTCTTATTGCCATAATTTGTTAGAAGATGATCGGTCAATGAATATGTTCATTGGAAATGGTGGTCATGTGCAATAAGATCTAGACAACAAGATCCAGATAGTAACACAAGTTCCTAGTTATGTGAATAAATGGAATTTAACATTGTGGGGGGCAATAATAACCAATTTTCCATTCCCATTTTGTGCCAAAATGGATGAAGTCAAGGACAACTTCCAGTGGTAGTGGCGTTTTTCTATGCTATTCAAGATCGAGTGGCAATGATCAGTAACAGTGACTATAATTAAGAAAATTGTGTTTTTATGGAATGTGATGCGAAACATTTTCTAGTATGGGTCTTTTAGATTTGTGTGGATTTATTCCCTAATGTACAAGCATAGTGGCAAACAAAAGCACTAGTGTAATGCAATTCATGGATCTTGAAAGGGTTTGTGGGATGATCCAAAAAACCACACAAGGTGGACAGTTGATGGGTTCCTATTCAATTCCAATTTTGTGGTAAACCTGTGTGAAAACCATGGAAGGTTGATGGGAGGTGCCTTTGATTTTGAATCAAGATCATGACCCACGAGATTTTGGCCTACTACAAATGTAGGGTGTGAGTTCTTACCATGTTCACACTAAGGGGGGGATGTTGGGAATTATATTGTTAGTGTTCACATGGCCCGATAGAGTGTGTGAGGTAAAGTGAGTTAAAGTAATAATTCATGTAGCTATTATGAGTGTTAGGATATTGAACATTTGTTAGGTTAGTTAGTCATACGTGTAGAATTATTTTTTTGTATGTGTGTTTGTTTGAGTTGGTAAAATAACTCATATAATTAGGGAATGGTTCATATCATGTAGGAATCCAAACTCCTATAAAGATGTAATCTATGAATGAATGAAGTGTGTAGATAATATAATATTATTGTTGTGTGTAGCTTTGAATTTCAATAGCTATCCATCATAACCAAGAGAAAACCATGCAATGCCTTAGAGTCATCACCGATTATAGTAAAGAAATCATGAAGAACACTACCCTCACCCTTCATATTTTTTACGATGAAATTAGGATGTTCCAGGGAAAACGGGTTGTAGATAGTCCAGAGGACTGCAATATGTAGAAGAAGGGTAAAATGGTGGATACCTTGGCTCGTGATGTCATGGTGAATACTCAGTCCATTTAGTAGGGGCTTGTGACTTTTGAAAAGAAGCTCCAATTCATGTCTCATGAATGAAATGTGATCACTAGTCCCAAGTTGTTGGGACACCTGTATGTTTCTTGTGGTTTTTTGTTGGTCTCGGCTTTGTACGCCCCCTTTAACCATCAAAACCTTAATATGCATCAACATGAATGTAAATAATGAAAACACATCAACAACCATACATAATAGAACACCAAATTTATGTGGAAAACCCTAATTAGGAAAAAACAACAATGAGGATAAAATCATATACATATGAAGAATAACACCAAATACAATAGGCTCATTTCCATAAGGGCTCATTTCCCACAAGAAAAGAATGGTTCACTACCAAGGGCTCACTACTCAAAGGACTCACTGTCTGATGTAAAAAAAAATTAAATTACCCACCAAAGATTCAAATGACTGAAGGAAAGTGAATAGACAAATAAAATATAAGAAATAATAAACTTTATTAATCTCAAGAGAATGGAGATCTTTTATGATCTTGAGAATTGAGATTACAAATGAAATTCCTTGGTTATATAGGCCAAGGGGGGAGATAGGTTGTAACTAGATTATGACAAGCATTGTCATCCTATGAGATGTAACAACTCAGGTCATTAAATCTTAATAGCCTTATCCCTATCTAAAGTTAAGCTAGTGTGAAGAGGACCTAAGTGGAGAACTAGCTAGGAAATGAACTAGTTAGATAAAGTACACCTTTCACACTAACAACCCCTCTTAAGTGCAACTTAGGGATATGTAAACAATACAAAGATGCAAATATGGGTCTCAACTACTAGGCCTAATGAGTTACCTAGATACATAATCACCTATCAAATATAAAAGAAGGAGAAAACCTAGTGGGAAAAAACTCCCTCCTATGAGAGGTTGAATGAAGAAGGTCTAAGTGACCCCCCTAGAAGAGATTTTCATCATCCTTAAGAGAGATCGAAGATGAACATGTATATGCTCTCAGTGAAGGGATTAGTGAAAATATCTGCAACTTGATTTTTTTACGACAATAGCGCAAACCAATGACCAACTCCTAAATCAACTCCCAAAGAAAATGCATATGGATCTTAGTGTGATTGGTGTGTTGATGATGGACCAGGTTCTTCAATATTTTTATGGCACTCTGGTTGTCACAATAGATGACTAATGGCTTCTAAAAGGTGATACCAAGTGTAGTGAGGAGATTCTAAAGCCAAATAACTTTAATGGTGGCATTGAAAACCCCCTAATATTCAACCTCAGTAGAAGAAAGAGAAATGGTATATTGCTTCTTGTTCTATCGATAAATAGGACCAAAACCTTAGTAAAAATTGTAGCCAAAGGTTGACTTGCGATCATCAATATCACTAGCCAAATTAGAATATGTGTATCCTAGTAAGTCTTAACTTGTGCCTACTGTATAGTGAATCACATACCGATGAGTGTCTTAGATGTAGTGTAAGATGAATTTGGTAGCCTTCTAATGAAGCTCATATGGTTCCATCATGAAGTGTGAAACAATTCCAACTACAAAAGAAATTTTGAGGAAACTATGAGTCAAGTATATGAGGCTACCAATAAGTTGACAATACAAAGTAGCATCAACTAGTGGTGTGGAACATTTCACCTCAAGCTTAACCCTACATAGAAAGGTAGTCGATATGGGCTTACAATCAACCATATGAAAATGTGACAAGAGATCAAGCGCATAATTGGGCTGTGCAAGAGAGATCTTTAAAAAGGTTTCAGTGATCTCCATTCCAAGAAAGTAGTGAAAGAGACCTAAGCCATTCATGGAAAATATATCATGCAAAGTAGTCTTGATAGTTGCAATGATGGATGAAGTGCTCCTAGTGACAATTAAGTAATCAACATAGAGAGCCAAAAAGAGAAGACCATCCTCCTACCACAAGATGTAGGAATTCAGATCTAAGTGGAATCTAGAGAACCCAATCAAGAGAATAAAGGAGTCAATTTTGGTATACCAAGCTTGTGGAGTATTTTTTAAGCTACAAAGAGACTTCCTTATTTTTCAAACTAGTAAATAATCATAAATGAATCCTTGTGGATGCTCCATGTAAATTTTATCATATAGATCTCCATGAAGAAATGCACTCTTCACATCCATCTAATGTATAACCCAACCATGAGCTACAAAATAAAAAAGTAGCAAGTGAATGGAGTTCATTTTGGCAATAGGGGCAAAGGTTTTAGTATAACCAATGCTAGGTACTTGAGAGAAACCTTTGGCCACAAGTCATGCTTTATATTTGTCAACTGAGCCATCCACTACAAATTTAGTTTGATAAATCCACTTACACCCATCCGATTTTCTTCGCTTAGGAAGTGGAACAAGATCCCATGTTTTACTCTATATTAAAGAGTTATCCTCTTCCTCCATTGTAGAATCCCACTTAGCAATACCATATGCTTCATGAAATGGCTATGGATCTAAAGCTATAGAAATGTAGGAATTTGGAATGTCGTGATGTTGTGACTAAGTCCTCCAAGTATTGAAAGGATTCCCAACAAGACCACTTTCAAGCTCAAGTGTTTAGCAAGCCTAACAAGGCATTGTAGGAGATGGAGGAGGAGATTCTAAACTCTATAAAGAGGAAGACAAAATATCATGATCAACCCGATGACTAGAGGAAGCTTGAGGGAAATCCTCAATGTCAGAATCCTCTAAATCCTCTATTGAGGAAGGAAGAGTAGAGGATGAGCTTTAAGATATTTCCTTAAAATGTTGAACCATAGATTTTTGGCACTATGCACTTCTCTAGCTCTTCTAGGGTTTTTCACCTAAAAGGAGAGAGGTAGGGCAAAAAATGCTAAGGGATTCATTCAAATTAAGTTATGTGTGATGTTATCTAAGATAAATGATGTTAAATAAATGCAAGTAAGTGATTTATATGACTGATTATGAATGCAAACCTAAGATTTAAACTATGCTAGAAAACACACTATGATATGCAAACAATGAACTAGAAGATGAATAAATGAAAAATAGATATAGAAAGGCTAAATCAGAGTGCACCTGGGAAAGATTTGAGGAATGTAAAATCTTTGGAATTTTTTCTAAGATTACTGAAAGTCAACAGTGGGAATCATTCGCCTAGGGTGGAAAATTAGTCCTGCTACTGGTGAAAAACTATCAGAAGCAAGTTTCTGACTGTCAGGATCTAGAATCTGACAAAACTTAGACTTTTAGTCTTAAAGTGAGACTCATTTGTCACTAGTGGTGAATTATTCCTCTCCCAAAATTTTGAGAAATTAAGAGACAACTCTACAACACCAGATCTAGAAATGTCTACTTGTCGGGTTGCCGAAGTCAATTCTACAAGAAATGTACAAAAAACCTTCTCCAAGCTCAAAATATGATTTCAATTTGACTTGAAGCACCTATTTGAGCTGTTGACCACTCTTCAATCACCTAAATGCTTGTTAAATCTGCATACTTAGCTCTGCAAACAAACATGCAAGAGGGGAAAAATTGTTGAGGGTTAGCGAATAGGGGTTTTCCTTGGTCAAACCCCACTTTGGTAATCAAACCCTTAATAAAATAATGAAATGCAAGAGAACGAGAAACTAATAACATGCAAATTCTATAAACTTAACAAACCCTTGATGATGAAAATCTGTAGTGTTAATGGATTGCTCCAAAAATGCTTGAATAATGCTTGATTTGATGTTGTAAGATGCTTGAATACTTGAGATTGCTTGAATATTACATGTGTGAATGTTGGAGGATGTAAAATGAGGTGAAAATCACTTATTTATACCATCTTGTGCCTTAATAACCTATTGATACCTCATCACAGGCCGACATCAAGTGATTTTGAATAAAAACCCGAAAGGAAATTTTAAAATTTTTGAATTTGGAGCCAAGGGGGACTCATTCCCCATCCATGGTGAATGGGTCCCACCTAGGACCTAAAAAATGGGTGTCAAGAATTATCTTGTATTTAATGTTTTTTGTTAGGTTTACATTCCAAAATACACTTGGTTAAAGCATATAAGGGCATAAAGGGGTCAAATAAAGCATAAGAAAGGGATAAATAGTGAAGTTATGCCTAGAAAAACATGAAACCTTGTTACAACACTTTACAACACTTCAAAATAGGACTTAATAAGTGATTAAAAATTTATTTTTAGGTTAATTACAATGAATATAGTCTAGAAGAGTATAGAAATGTTTTACAACACCTCACAACACCTTCACAAGATGTCATTATTTTGAATTTTAGTACCTAAATATGCAAGTTCAAGCCATGTTATAACATAAAATCAAAGAAAAATAGATCAAACATCATGAAGCAAGGCCTAAAAGACCATGAAAATGACAAGGGTCCATTTTTCTATGGCACAAATGTGCACTGCACTCATTGAAGAGCTCACATGTTTTAGGATCCATTAGCCTATATCCTTTGAAACCATGAAGGTAACCGACAAAGATACACAACTGAATATAAGGTTCGAAGGCCTTGTGCTTATTTGATGGAATATTTTACCATGCTAGGGAGCCAAATAAAATAAAGTTCCCCACAATTAGTTTCCTACCACACCAGGATTTGAAGGGAGTGATTCCCTTTAATTTTCCTTGTGTGCAAATATGTTTTGGACGTGAGAAGAATAGTTGATAGCTTCTTCCTAATATGTTGGTGCAAGGGAGTGAGCATGGATCATGGAACCAACCATCTCTTTTAGGGGCCTATTTTTCCTCTTAGCTGCACCATTTTTTTGTGGCCTATATGAAATAGTATGTTGAAGATCAATCCCTTCAAGAGTACAAAATTGTTCAAATTGATGGTTCACATATTCTCAACCATTATTTGTGTAGAGAATTTTGACACACTTTCTATATTTCTTCTCAGCATGATCCTTAAACTCTTGAAATATATCAAAGACTTCTACTTTGTGTCAAAGAAAGTGTTGGAGAAAAAATTATCCCTTAGTATCCACCAGCCTTCATTTCTAGCCACCTTTCCCTCACATTAAATTACCCATTTCCTTTAGTTTTACATTGTATTTAACATGAAGTGCAAGAATTTGTGTGATAAGATCCATAAACATATCTTCATTCCCCTTGTACATATCCATTCATCCTTCCAGATAGTCACTAATAAAACAATTCACAGAATTGAAAATCCACCTTGGTTTTCATTTCATCTCCATCATGATCCCCACTACCCCTCAAAGTTTCACTATATTTAGCATAATATGCAGAATTTCCCCTAATGCATGTAAGTCTTGGGCCATGTCCTCATAAATAAAATAAAGTCTCCAAAGAATTTTTTAACTAATCCCCAACACAAGACATATCGGCATGACAATTCCACATCAGGGGAACTCTCATCATAGTCTCCTCGATGAAAGGATGGAGACAAACCATGGAACACACACTATCAACAAGGCAACCTTCTATCAGATGGAATTACAACATTGTCTCCCCAATGGAATGGCATAAATAACTAAGGTGAAAACATCAGGGCAAGTATTACATATTAGTAGAACATGCTTCACTATCTCCTTGATAGTCTGAACAAGACATATTAGAGACAGTAAGGTGTATCGGGTAGAGATAACATTATGTCCCACTGATGAGTCAATGTAGGACATAAAAAAAGCATTTTCACAAATGTGCAACCTCTAGTAGTATTGGGGAGATAAAATGGTATCATACTGGCATGAAATCTAGTTCCCCTGATATAGTGATAAGAATATCAAAAGAAAAGGAATGTTGGAATGAACAATGATTCTTGGTAGGAAATAAACAGAAGTTTCCTTGATAAATTGATGATGTGTGAAAGGAAGGATGACATCATAAATAATTAATATGAACCAAGGATTGGGATTGGTGGAACCAAAACGTATCGGTGAGAAATTATCTGGAATCCCACCAATACCCTGAAGGAAAACTAAAGACACAAATTTCATTGAGGGGAAATGTGGACATTAGTAGAAGAAAATTATAGTTCCACCAATGCAATGATGATGATTGTTTTCGATTGATGTGAGAACCCAAGATATCATGGAGATATTAAAAATTAAATGATCCCTCGATGACATGAAAGAGAGCAAGTGTGACATTAATGAGCCAAAGTCGAGTAGTGTATACCTCAAACTGATTTCATTTTGTTATCAAAAAAATTTAGGAGCTATAGAAATGAGTGGAGAAAAAGAGTTTGAAGTATCCCATTGCTACACAATTGGAAGTCAAGGAAACAAGTGTGACACAAGTAAGTATACAAAGCCCAACTGAGAAGTTTCTTTAAAGAATTGTAAAAAATAAGTTAGGTTTTATTAAATGATGGAAGGAAGTTCAGGGACACCAAAATCCAAAAAACAAAAGATAGAAGTTAGGATTTTAAACTAGGAGTTGATAAACTAGTGTCTAGGGTTGGGACTAAGACCCAAGAGGAGTGCACAGTTGAATCCTTCTGTGGACAAGTTATGGGATAAACAAAAATATCTAGGGGATGCATGGACGTTGTAGAGAGGATATGACCTATTCATTTATCACTATAGAAAATAGTATAGGTTCCAACCTGTCTGCAATCCATGGAAGATGAACTTGGGGAAGGTCGTTGTGCCTAATGTGTTTATCAACATAGAGTTGGTTAAGCCACTAGCTAAAAAATACAACCCCAAGCGACATGTAGTTCAACTACATGATGGGTCTAATCTTATTATCATTTCCAAAGACTTTATTTCCACTATCTTCAATTTAGATTGCACCCTGAATGTGCCATTCATAGTAAAAGACCTCATAGCAGAATACCACCACATGGATACCAGATATAAAAGATGGAAATTTCCCTTACATAGGCCCCGAGAGGAAGGAAATCAACTTAATAAATTCTCTCACAATGAACACCCTCCATTTCATGAAGAGTTACTTAAGCAATATTTATGATACACTTATTATACTGCAGGACAAGTATTGGGAGTGCAAGCTTCGATCCTCATGTCAATATCCCCAATGGTCCTAGCAACAGATGTGCAGAGCCAAGATGCACAAGCATTAGATTATGCTATATATTTAGCCAATAATTTAAACTAGCTTGATTGCAAATAATAAAAAAACAACTCTGAATGTATCAATTTCAAACACTATTCTCTACTCATGCACTTACTCTTGTACAAATGCCAAGCTAGAGGGTTTTGGGGAGAGGAATTGAGGATAAAATATATGGATGGGGATGGAAACTTCAAACCAATCCAAATGTGGACATCAATAGGGGACAATAGGTATGGGAGATGCCATTATTTATACTTCAAGGAACATTTTCATCAAACCTTTTATGAATGTATTGGGGCATTCATGTGACTATAATTTATCCCCTAAAGTACAAATATTTCTTAGACCTAAGGCGAAAGATCCCAAAAAGAAGGTAAATCATAATTGGGGGGATTGGTATTCATATTCTGACTGCACTATGATTAGAGAACATATGGGTTTGAAGGAGCCCCACACTTGCTACCAAGGATAGTTCTAGATAGAGTGACCTATTTAGAAATTATAAGACTATTAGCCAAATCAGATGCCAAGCACCTTGAGAGATATAATAAATAGTCAATTATTTCGAGTACTCTATGCTTTGGAGATTTCAAAATTGTTTCTAGTGAAGGGTATGAAGAATTTGATAGGAAATTGGTTCATTATAATTTTCCATTGGTTGATAAAAGAAATAATTTTGATCTAGAAAACTTTATAAATAAAGTAAAACTATCACAAACATTATCCAAATATGAACATCAATTCTCTATGGACTATGTAGTGAGGAATTGTGATGAAGTTGTAACATAACAAAGGATGGCCAGATACAACAAGGTTGTATTAGTTGAGGCCTAGAAGAGGGAAAATAACACTTCATACACAAAAGAATTTGATCATAGGGTGATCCCACATTACTGGTTTACAATTTTAGGCCAAACTAGACAATTAACTGATTATTCCTAACTAAATCTTCACTTTTAGGCACCTATATGGACTAAACCATGAGGAATTTGAAGATGATGCAAACTAGTGATTTGTGAAATTTTGTTTGTAGATTCTAAATATATTTTTTTCAAAATATTTGGAATCGGATTGCACTTCTTTTTCCATCTCCTTCGAAGACTAGTCTTTTTTAGTAAACACCATTTTAAGGAGTGATGCTCTCAGTATAACACAACTTTTTCCATGAAGGATAATTTTTTTTTTTTTAATTTAGATTTGTAACTATGATATCTAGTGCTTCCAATTGGTTTCATAGTGTTTTATTGAATATTTTTTACTTAATCAAGTTTTGAATTCAAACCAACTACAATTCAGACATAGGCAAACTATATAACACAACTTCTTTTGTATGTATTGAAATTCAATTTTTCTTTTTCTTTTTTGGATCAAGGACTTTAGTACATGCTAAACTCATATTTTTCAATTATTATTTGATAATATTCTATTTTTCCACATGTGTAGAATAGAGAGTTTGATTTTCACTAAAAATCCTATACTCACAAGAAACAAAAGGGTATGTGCAGGATCATCATCCCAAAAACAGCCCTTAGTGGCAAAAATTCAGAAAAATCAATGTTAGGCAACTTGACATAAATATTTGAATAAGTTATCTATATTATTTCAAAAATATGTAAGAATAGAATTTGTAGAAAATTGAATGTAGTTTCTAAAATACTAGGTTTATTTAAAAATAAATAAAACTATTTGGTGAAAATTTGAAATTTCAATGCATTAGTACTTAAATTTCAAGGAAAAATAAGAAGTAGGTGCAATACTGCCCCTAACCATAATAAAATGATAATATTTTTTGTAAGATTTTATATATAAGTAGAGGACTCATGTCCAGATGTGATGCATATTTTTTTGTAATTTTTTTCCAAATAAATAATTAATTATGAATTTTTATTACAACTTTTAGAAAATATAAAAACTTCGTCTTCACGACCACCTTAACTTGGTCAAAACTTCATGAAATTTAATTTTTTTTTTTTAATCCTATATTATGTGAAGCATAGAATGTGGCGATGTTTTGGATTCAAAAATATATTACCTTTGAAAGTTATAGATGTTTTCAATCAACCTATTGATCAGGATTTTAGTTGTAATTCTAATAGAAAATAATAATAATTATTTATTAAATTCAAATTAAATCATAATTTATATTTTTGGAAAGCTGAGAATCTCCTCTAAAAACCCTTTTCATTTCATTAATTTTGGGTGAAAAAAATCGTCAACCACATACCCTACAAATACCCATAATATTGCCACTTTTTACACCATGATCCTGCACATACCCAAAAATAAATATAATAATTATATAAAATTTGTTTAAAACTATACTTTTTTGGAAGCTTATAATAAGGACTACATACTTACAAAAAATAAATTTTAAACGAATTCATTTGATCCCGCAAAAGGTAAATTAAAAGATAGGTGTAAATGAGACTCTGTTATAGGTATGGTTTAAAACTAGTGGGGTTCTATCCAAGGAGTTTTCATCTAAGGTAGTTTGATAAAACCCTCTTCAATTGGAATGCTTTAAATGGAACTTTTTAAGGCTTAAATCATTATATTTTTTAAAAATATGTGATTTTAGCAAAAGTTAGAATCTCCCAGAAATTGCAAACCAACTTTGTGGGATCACCCCATGTAGAGGATCCTCTAGAAAGGGTTGAGCAGATAATCAAGCATGAGGAAGAACTAACAAAAGATGTGCCTCCTATGGTCTTTGAGACAAATATGGTACCATGTTATAGAATGCAAGCTAAAGATATGGAACCCCTCAACTATATACCCTCACAACTCACTCTGAAAGTTAGTTTCTCTGTTGATTCTATCATTAGTGAAGAATAGGGTGAAGAATATAGTGATGAAGAAGATTAAGTTGAAAAAATAAGTGCACCTATTGTTACACCATTTTAGCCACTCAATGAAAAAATCATTGTCAAATTTAAAGCATCAAATGAACTCTCAAATGATGTGAGAGTCAGGGTGAGACAAGAGTTTTTTTCTAACAATGATTTTGTTAAACCTTCAGAATTTAAATCGTTCATTTATGAACAAAAGGGTAAAACACTTAGAAAAATAATGAAGGATATCACTCTTGAGCAAGAATCAATAGCCCTATAAGAATTGAGAAAGGAAGTAAACCAGGAGTTAGAATGCATCACCCCTAAAAGAGGAAGCAAACTACTTCAAGAAGCTGGGGTCTTGCTCTTACCTAGATTGGACATTAGCTCTGCCATAGTGTTTGATAGTTTCAGAAAAAGAGGAGATAAGACACTGCACTTGACAGAAGAATCCAGTGATAAAATGTATTTAGGGACATGATACAAGCCAGATGAGAACACATTGTTGATGCATTATACCCTCAAGATAAAAGGCCTACCATTATCAACAATCCAAGCGAGGTATTTGGGAATCTCATGGTCTATAGAGTTGGGGAAACTAATCCCATTGAAACTGCAAAATTGAACATAAATGTGGAAAAATTGAATGAAGTTCAAGATGAAAATTTGATAAAAGATAATGAAAAGCTAAGGAAGGAGGTAGCTAGTTACAGAGACAAAATATCCTCTTCTTCTTCATCAAAATTGTATTCTCCATGGATAGATTAGGAAAAGAAGGTATTGGCTGCAATGGCAGATGTTATATATTGGAAACATTGCCATGAGATAGTTCAGAAGAAATGCAATGAGCTAGAGAAAAAGATAAGAACCATTAAATTTGAGATCTGGTCTCTAAGATAATCAAAAGGAAATTTGAGTAGGTAATAAATCAAGTCGATCAATATTGGGACCTCTTTGTAAAGGTGCACTCAACCTTCCAAGAGCATGAAAAGCTATAGAAAAATATACATGAAAGAAAAGAAGAATTAATTAGGAAGGAAATCATGGACAAACAGATCCTCCATAGGTGTGATGAATTGGTCAATCGACATGAGGAGTTTCATGCTAGAATCAGGGCTGATCTTGATGACTTTAATCAACCATTCGACATCCTATTTCCCATGTTCTTTGATGGTGAAGGATTACTTAAAGAAAAGGATCAATGGAAGGATGAGTTGTTTCAGATATTACCTCAAGCACTTGAGATGGTCAATGATGAGGACATGGTACTAGACAACACTCACAAACAACTTGAAGGAATAATGTATCTAGAATACAACATGAGGGAATCTCTATTGAATACTAACATTCAGATCAGAGAGGATTATATCTGACACTTGTCAGAGATGCACCTATTAATCAGTAAAATTGTAGAGGCCCTAAATGTGGAGAAATAAGTTCCATGAGCGAATTGCAGGAAAATCAAGCACTTCATTATGGAGAGGAGAAATTTTTCAGATCCTGAGAGGTCACAAGTTCTCTACGTTGAATAATGGAGCGATTTTTTTATCTGTTGTAGTTTCTTAATTTAATTTCTTTATTGTTAAAAAATATAATGAGTTAGAAGTATGAAAAGCCATTTTTTTCTAAATGGGCCTAAAGCTTATTGCTTCCCATATTAAAAGGGAAACCAAGGCCCAGTTTTGGATCATCACATCATTATCACTGCCAGTACTTAGTAGTAGGTTACATTCATATAGCACATTCATTCATCCTTCTCATATCAAATGGCTTATGCTATTATTGTAACATCACTTTGAAGAAAACAATGGAGAAGATTGTTCTTAATTGGTGACTTATATTCAATGTTCAATTGGTGTGTCAATTTTCATGCTTATATGTTGTGTTGTCTCCAAAGTGGTTTCTTCAAGCTATTTAAATTCATAAGATTTATCAAGACACATTTGTTGTTGTTGTGTGATTTTTTTTATTAGGTTCTGGTGAGAGAGAATTAAAATCCTTTTATTTAATTTATTTTAATTGGTTCCCTCAAGGGTTAAAAATACTTTTAAAGTAATTAATCTAATTGGTTTCCCTTAAGCTAAGAATTAAAAATTGTTTCATAACATCACAATAATTTGAGGGAATAACACTAGGATTTATAAAGAAGAGTATTGTCGCAAACAAACTTGCACGTTTGTACAAGGTACAAACATTTCAAAGTGCCCAATAGTTAGAGTTAAGCTGAATCATAGGTTTACCTATCATACAAATCTATCTCCAAAATCACCATCCATCCATTCACTCTATTCACCCAATAGATTAGGCATTGGTAAACTTTAGAACAATTCCATACAAAATTTGCTTACACACTTTACTCTCAAAGCATACAGTAGGAATTAGCCATCAAGTATTGCATCTACTTAACCCTTATGTTCCATTGTGAGTAGATTGCCCAAGTTAGAGATCATTCTCAAACCTTCCAATCTACCTTATTACTCAGGTACACCCGCCTAGCTCTAGCAGAGCCTAAAGAGTAGGAGGTGATCAATCATAATTTCCTCGTTCATTGGCCAAAAATGTATTAAGAGACTGACACCCTCTTATGGTCTAAAAACCTATGTTTTTGAGACCTAACAGAAAGTGGGCCCATGTATATCTAGAATATTTATCAATGAAGGTGAGAAAATAACAAGCCTTATTGCAAGATAATGATTGAAAAGGAGCCGCCAAGTCACTATGAACCAATTCAAGAAAGTTTGAAGGCCTCCAAGTCTTCCCCTTATTGAACTTGTCCTCAGAATTTTTTCCCAAGGCACAAAATAAACATGCAATGGAAAATTTGATTTGAGGAAGACCCATGACCATATTCTATTCGCTAAGTTACCAAAGATAGTGGTAGTTGAGATGGCCAAAGCACTCATTCCATAGTTTTCTCACAAAATTTGAATGGGTGAGCAATGTGGTGGAATGTTAATCAGGTAAAAAATGAGAGAAAGCATACAAGAAAGACTCAAGATTGGCCCTACCAACTATAGGGAGTGCATTATCTTTAAGATTCTTGATGTTGACAAAATATAGAGTGAATTCAACTTTTATATGATTCTAAGTGATTTGGTAGATAGCGAGAAGGTTGGCTAACAAATTAGGCATGCAAAGGACATCCTCAAATGTATAATTTCCAACATTAATTAAACCCTTCCCAATTATATCCATTGGAGAATCATCCCCAATGAGAATGTGGGCCACAAAATAAGGCTCCAACAAAGAAAAACTTTCTTTAATAGAATCCATGTGATGTGATGCACTTGAGTCAAAAATACACTATTGTGAAGAATCAATAGTACCAACATGTGTTGATGCTTACCCTTTACCTAGTTTGGAAGGAGTAGAGGATTTATGAGCAACAGAAGAATGTAGATTAATGTTGTTCTTTTTAAGAAGATGTTTTAACTCATTGATTTGTTTCTTATGTCAAGAATGTTCCTCATGACCAAGTTTCTTGTAGTAGCTATAAGTTGGTCTTTCCTTATTTTGATAATTCCCCTTTGAAGAGGGAAAGTTGAAGTAAAATTTTGTTGTAGAAGATGATTATGTCTAATTTTTTTGTGACTTTTTCTTGAAGTACTTTTATTTTTTGTTAGGTTAAATTCCTAATTCTTTCTGACCATTGGGTTGACCAACCATCAAATCTTGTGAGTGTGAAGACTTAAGAAGACCCATGGAAAGAAGCTTTCCTTGTTCTTGCATCAACATTTTAGAAAATGAAGCCAAAAAATGTGTAATGAATGTAGATTTCATTTTCAACCTATGCATGTGAAAGCTAGAAACAAAAGTTGCATATTCAGGTCCAAGTTTGTTGAGAGTTCTATAAAAAGGTTGAATGTATTTCTTCTCTAAGACACATGAATTACATTGTGCTCTTAGGCCATTGAGCTTTGTTACATAATCTTGGATGTTGTGAAAATAATTTTGATCAAGATTCATAATTAGTATTTTGTCAATTTGATAACCACAAACTTCATCAACTGTACCATATAGAGTTTTAAATTTTTTCCATACATCATGTGAATCTTTGCACCCTTCAATTTGAAACATAATATCAATAGAGACTAAAATTCTTAGACAACAAAGAGCTTTTGTATGTTCAAGCATCTAGAGTAATATTTCCTTATCATTTTTGGGTTCAATTACCTTCTTTTCAACATAAGGTGAATAGCATAGTTCCATTCAAAAATTCCATGCATTTTGATGCCATGTATTGTAGTTTTATGGCATTAGCAATGGAAACTTAAATGTACCCATAGTGAAGGAAAAATAAAGCATAAATAATAAGAGATGTACAAGCACAAAGACAACAAGAGACACCACCTATTTCACTCAATCAAAGAACCCCTCAAAGAAAATGATTTGGCACTTTATATTTAGTTTAGATACAAATTTCAAGATTTTAATATCTTCACAAATCCTAAAGAAATGAGCATATGTTTAAAGTAAAATTTTTGGTATAATTTCCTATGAAATAAGTAGCATCAATGTGAAGTACACAAAAAAATCATGCATTTTGAAACAAATAATCAGCTCGATCTAAGGTCATATGCAAAAGTTATGCAGCTTTGTAGGTCACAAATCCAGAATGATGAGGTGTCCTCTTTGATAATTAATTTTTTTTGAAAAATCCATGCACCAAAATCTAAAACCATCTTCACCAATGCATAGAGCACAAAAAATTAGCCTAAATGAAAGAAAACTGCACTGAATTTGGAGGTTTGGAGCCTATATTATGAGCTTTCAAAGTTGGTCTTCGAAAACCAACTCACTAATGGAGAGGGTGTATTTTTTTGAAAAAATTGCCTTCGCAAAATTTTGTGAAACTTCCACTAAATTCATCTATTTTCCAAAATTAGATGTCCTCCAACTAGTATACACTTCCGCCAAAATTAGCGGACCTCCAGATAAAATTACCAAACCATTAGATTTAGAAATCTGCTCAATTTAACAATGTCAGCAATTTGTTAGTGGAGTTGAAAATTTATATTTTTTAATATTAAAAAACATTAAAAATATATTTAAAAAAAAGAGGTGTCGATAGATATTTAGGTGAAATTTAAATTCTATACTTCTTAACACAAAAAAATAAAAAAATATAAAAAAGGTTAATAAAAACATTAAAAAGGCATAAAGGCCCATTGGAAGAGTGACTTTGGAGTATGCATAGGAATAACAAGAATTTAGCACATATTTTATTTGATGAAAATGCATATTAAAAATGCAAAAAAATGTTGTACTATAGATTTTGATGTAAGGCTAGCATAGAGATTAAGAGAGCCACCACTTAGAGTGGTGTGCCTGCTTCTTGCAGGTACAAGTCTTGCACAAAAATCTACGCAGATAAAAATCTGTTCCTTTTTTAATTTTAAATTTATTTATTTATTTATTTTTTCAATTTTTCTTTAACAAAATTGTTAATTTTTTTAAATGCTTATAATTTTTATTTTTATTTTCAATTTTAAAAATATTTTTTGGAAACTTTATAAAATTGAGAAAAAAAGTTACAAATTATTATTTAAAATATATACATAAATTTTTTTAAAATGGGCTCTTTGGACAAATTTTTTTTGCCTCACCTGACAACTTTGTCCAAAATTGACATTTGGTTAGTCCATTTTATGGTTTTTAGGCGTTCTAAGCATGATGTCAAGGTCAGATTTGATCTAAAATGCTTTGAAATGTTGGTTCCTTATTGGATCTAGCAATGAACCTCCTACTTCAAATTCTTTCAAATCTGGCCTCCAATGTCTGATTGATATGAAATAAAGGGGATATTTTACTTCCTTAGCTACTCTAGACTCAATGGTGAGCTCAAAAATTCTTCTCAAAGATTCAAAAAACTTGCAACTATAATGTCAATGTATGAACCCCCTAGAAACTGATATTTTCTCCACACTTTTTGATTCTCTAGATCATCTGAGGATGCAAGAGAAGAGCATACTTAGTGCTTTGAAAGAAAATAGCTCCATAGTCTCAGATTTCCTAAAATATTGCTAACCAATAACTTATTATTTCTCTGATACCTTGTAATATTTTATAAATAACCTAACTAGGATTCAAATGACTAAAGGAAAGAAAATATAGAAATAAAATATGAGAAAGAATAAACTGTATTCCTCTGAATAGAACACAAAACTTCTATGAGCTTCAAAATTGAGACTACAAAGGAAATGCTTGGTTATATAGGTAAAGGGGACAAATAGGATGTAACTAAAGTGTATTCATCTTGTGAGGTGTGACAACTCAGGTCATTAAAGCTAAACAACCTTATCCTCGTGTAAAGTTAAGCTAGTGCAAAGAGGACCTAAGTGGAGAACTAGCTAGAAAATGAACTGGTTAGATAAAGTACACCTTTCACAACAACAATGAGAATATAAAAGAATATAAGAAGAATGTTACAATGAGGATCACTACCTCAAAGCAATAGGAAGATCCACCGCAATAGCTCTACACCATCTACAACCTTTGGCACACTACCTCTAACAACTTCAGGCACACTAAAAACGTAAACACTTTCTGCTCACTCTTCTAGTAGCCTTAGGAATTTAAGCTCACACTTACATCACAACACTTGATCACATTCGCATCTTACAACACGTCCACAAAAATTGCAATAATTAAACTTGTGTATATATCAACCATAACCTCAATAACCTTCTCCAAGCTGGCTCAAATAAAACGTATGCACCTCAAATGTCTAACCAATAAATATGTTGGCACCAAACACTTTCATAATGGAGAGAAGTGAAGGTGGACCACACCAAGGGTTAACCAAGAACCAAATCCACACCAACACACTTCACCATGCTTCCACAAACCATGAAGCACATCCACAAGAAACACTAACACATCTGGTCAACCAAACTTGTATTAACGCTACCAAACAATCAATTCACTCTTCAACAGGTCTGAAAACATCTCACGGACCATGAAGAAAAATGTCAAAACATCCTAGAATATTCCAACACCATATAAATATTTAGCAACACTGTCACAACCACCTACAACTGAGAATACTATTATCATATTTATTTTATATTTTATAGTGGGCAAGTGCAAGCAATTGAATCTAATTTTAGTAGAATAGTTGTAAGAAATTATTTTTTAGAAGGAATAAATTTTGTCAATATGGTTGATGATATTTTTTAAAATTTTGGTGAAATTAAAACCTATTATAAATGACAATGTCTATTTTTAAAATATAGATAAAAGAAAAAATATTAAACATAATTTTATTTATTAATTATTTTTTAAATAAAAATCATAATGTTTTTTTTTTAAGGAATAGAATTTTACAATATGGCTAGTGACCTTTTTTAGAATTTTTGGGTGAAAATGAAACTTATTATATATGACAATAGCTAGTTTTCAAATATGCATTTTTCAGTTTTAAACATATTTTATGTTTATTAATTATTTTATAAATAAAAAGAGTCATAAACATGGAATGATATAGGTTAATTTTTAAAATAATTTTTTATTGTAAATTTTTGAATTTTTTAAATCTTCTAAATTTTAAAATACCTTATTCTTATTTATAAATAAATTTAAAAAATATATATTTATTGAAACATTAATAAAATCATATTTTCACTAATCTTCATCATATACTAATATTTACAATTTATTTTGTTGTACATGTGAATGTTATAGCTTCTAACATACCCCTTTTTAAAGTTACATTTGTATATTCTATATAATTATTTTTTTACTATCTATGTATTAGAACATATTTAAAACTATTAAAAAAAATGATATTTCATGTTTTAACACCATGTTAATATTCCATGTGTAAGTGCTTCAGATTTTATCCCAACTATGACAAAATATAGTTATGAAAGAAACTATTTCAATTTCTGACCAAAAAGTGGACTTAATTTCTTGTACTTACCCTAGGGAACATATATTTTTACTATACAATACATAAATGTATATGCTTGATACATATAAAAAAAATTTAAAAGGTAGGATTTTAAAAATATATGAGCAGTTTGTATTGGTGTCCTAGGCTCAACAACAAGAAAAAAGAAGATATATATAAAAAGTTGCATTAAACAATAAAACTACTCTAAATTAAAAAATTAATAATAAGAAATATATAACAAAAAAAGAGCATACAGTAGATGAGGAATATTAATGATCAATATTGAAGAAATATTAGATTTATCTTATTTCTTAAACAAATACATTATGGAATAAACATTACTCTTTAACAATATTATATGTATAAGAACCAATTTTTAGGGAACACATAAAAATGAGATATATATATATATATATATATATATATATATATATATATATATATATATATATATATATATATATATATATATATAATTTACACAAAATATCTAAAAAATCAATAGTTCAAATTATCTTCAAATTCTAAATTATTGACTTACTATAGTTAGTAGAAAGTAATTTCTTCTTAAAAACATTATTTTTAATGTCCCACTTAGACTAAAAATTGGAATGTTCTATAATGAGATCATCTACAGTTATCTCAAAGTGAGGGGCTCATTATCTTAATTATGCATGGTGTTTGATGCATGAACATCTAGGGAATGAGCAATTTTCAATCACCATTTTTTTTTTTCATATGTATTTGTTATTTAGCATTTTTTTAGTAATGTTCCTATCATATTCTAAAAAAAATAGTATTCCCATTATAAA
>VDFB02021005.1:0-27489 GCA_007258455.2 Sequoia sempervirens | reverse complement strand
ATAATTACCAGGACCTATTTCTTGATATAGAATCTGGGCTAGGCGATCTGGGGATTTCATCACTATGAATCGGTATTTGGGCTCAAGTTCTATCTTGATTTTTCCCTCCTTTACAAGAATGGTTGCAGACAACCATTTTAACTATATCCTACCACCAAGATCTCTGCAGAAGCTCTGACTCAACAACATCCCATAGCTGGCTAGAATGTTAGCCACTAGGATGGTCATCATTATCTTTTTATTTGGACAAGCCACCAACCCTACTTGAGCATCCTCCAATTGTTTGACTAATGACACCGAATTAGACTCAAGTGAATAACACTTATCCTGCATCTTAGTGCACGAAAGTCCTAATGCATTCATCACTTGTAGAGGCGTGATATTGTCTAAGGCTCTTGAGTCTATGATGCAATTTCTTAATTTGAATCCTCCTATATATAGAGATATATAGAAGGGTTTGGGTTTTTCTTCCACTGAAACATATGATTTGAGCAATGTAGGTTGAATGACAACTTCCTTCTTTACAAACTTACAAATTCGATCCATCTATTCTGGATGGTCCTGAAGATACTCTAGTTGAGAAATCTTAACTTTGGTCTTCATCATGGAGTTTACAATGTCAAAATTGGCTAGAGACGGGTCTTGAGCAACTGCTTCTTTAGCTTGTTCTTTAGTTCTCCACCTCTCTTCTTCCTTCTACACTTTTAAGTGTTGAGCACATGTAAACACAATTGTCGAATATATTTTGTGATTTACTACAAGAGAGTAGTGGCAGAGGTCTTCTTTTTCTTCAATAACGGGTTCACTTTTAAAGTATCCCATAGCAGAGTCGTTATCAAAGTTTTTTGTCTATGGTAAGAAAACATATGAACCTAGTGTAGGAACAATACCTGAACTGGGTGCACCTTGGGCGTATCCCATGATTTGATTAATTCTTAAATTCTCAGGACATATCGAATTGGTATGTGCATTAGTCTCATGGAAAGAACAAAATACTAAATTTTTTGCAGCTTCAACTATTTGTCTTGGTGGAGGTGTTAGCAACCGCGGTTTGTAATTATTGAAAGGCTAAAAATTATTTCTCTTTGGCTAGTACGGTTGTTGAGATTGGTATTGTGGTGGTGGTAGTGAAAGCATTTCATTGGCTACCTTCTATAGTAGTGGATTTGCATAACTCTAAACTAGAGGTCTAATTGAATCATTCTTCATCTTGCCAAAGATGATCATATTATTCTCCAACTCGATTGCATGTTCTTGCACATCCGTTAATTTTGTTTCTTTTTCCGTCTTGAGGAAGAAGGCTATCTTTGATGGAAGAGCATTTATGAAGCAGCTCATCAGAATTTTCGGTGATGGATTAAGTGTAGAAGAAATTCGTGTAACAAAATGATTAAATCTTGCTACAAACTCTCTGATGGGCTCGTTGTGCTCTATTTTTGAATTTTCAATTCAATCAAACAAAAGATGATTGTCTTAAGCGGGCTTGAATCTCGCCAAAAATTTCTTGCTCATAGTTTCCCAACTTGTAATAATGCGCAACTCCAGGTGATTGAACCAGTCGACAAAATTCCCAACAAGAGTCTCCACAAAGAGATGTATTGCAATGTCTTCATGTGCTACATGCAAGATGGCGCAAGCCATTATGAATGCACAGATATGTTCATCCGGGTGTTCACTCCCGTTGTCGTGAAACCAGGGAAAGTGCTTCCTTGACTCTTTAGGTAACTCGTGTTTTTCTTGCAAAGCCAAAGGTCCAATGTTGTTACCCCAAAGTAATGAAGGGATGCTGTTGATTTCTATCAGCATGATTATTGTCAGCATTATTATTTTTATCACCCATTACCTCTGGTTGGGTCACAGGTTCTTCTTAATAGGAGCAATAAGATGCCAAATGGTCATTCTCATGACATATTTTTTAAGCTTTCTTGAAGTTTTATGCCTCGTGCCCCACGGTGGGCACTAAAAAACTATTGGCATTTCAATTCACACCTTTGGAATGCAGATTATGAATGGAAAACTATGCACAGTTAGAATTCTCTTCAAATTAGGAGGGGAAGCTCCCTCTTCATTGATTATGCTTAAAAAGAAATACTAAACTAATTCCAATCTTTTTATTCTCAGCTTAAGAGCACAAGGTTATAAAACTCTTTATGTCATAGCTGAGGTTTTCTCTGGTTTCATAACTTCAACTACAATTGGGCATAAACTAATGACGCTTCTAACAACTCAAGTAAATTCGGAGCCTACGAATCAAAAATAATTAGGGAGTGATTGATTTGACACAAATTCTGAAACAAACTCGCTTCTAGAACACACTTGAAGACTCATTGTACTTTCAAGATGTATGCTGAAATAAATATTATGCAAGCCAAACATATAAACAAAACACTGAAAGATATTGAGACCATAGATCAGAGAAAAGTATGCATGAAATTTATCTCCTCAAATTATAACAGCGATAACACTTCTAGGACAACATATTGTAGTAAAGTAGGCTTACAATATGTAATCAAACCAGATTACACTTGAAACAAGAGTGAACAGACACTAAATAGCAAAGTTGAAGGAAAAATAGGCTCAACAATTTGTTATCACAGCAACAGTTAAAGATAAATGGACAAGGCTACCCTTATTTATACACAAACAAGGAGTAGGGAACCCTAAAATCTCCTTATTTTTAACAACTAGTCTTGCCAACATGCAAGCTTTTATTTCTAAGACTAAAAAAAAGATAACTAATAGTTAACAACTAGACTACAATCAGTTAACTGAAAAAGCTCCAACTATACATTCATATTTCCAAAGAATAGATACACATGAATGAGAACAAAAGTTAAACTCAAAAAAGGCATCGAGTTAACTGCTGCTTTTAGTTCTATCCTTGGAAAACATTGCATGCTCCAACTGGTGGCTCACTGATTGATAATTTTGGCGGCTCTGCAACTAGAGTGATGACCTCTGTTTCTCCTGCAGCTTTATGCTTCTGACGCTTATGATGCTTCTCTTGATTTTTTAATTGGAAGAATATTATATGATGAAAATCGTGAAGTTTGACTGTGAACATGCCTATGCTCGGACAACTTGCTAAAAATAGCAATTTTCCTAAAAAGTAGGGCCAAAAAACTAAGGTCTAGGTTTTGTAGAAAATTTTGTTTTGAAGAGACCTAGATCATCAATTTTTGAAAAATATGAGGATTTCCCAAATATGTGTGATTTCCTAAAAATAGGGATTGACATGCAAATTTATAAAATTTTCCAATCTTCAAGAGGAGTGAAAAAAAGTAGACCCAAATCGATGAAACTTGAAAATTTTGACCACCTGTTTCTGAAATGTGATGCCCTAGAAAAATAGACCATGCAAAAGCATGCCTCTGTGCTTCCCAATCTCGAATCCACGAAGAACACTGAAAAATTACTTCATTTGAGCCTCCAAATCTTGATGAGAAGAAAATTTTAATGTTTCTTCCTCTGAAAGCTAACTTGCAAATTATGAAGAATGAATGCTCGAAGCTTTCTTGAGTAGAGTTTGGAGATGAAAAAGCACTTTTCATTTGAAAGCCTATTATTTTGGAGTCTATCCACGAAGATAGCAACTATGCATGCAAAAATTTGACTTCATTTGCATCAAAAATGACTTTGTTTGCATCAAACGGTGAATTCCTCTTTTATAGCTATAAAAAGGATGCATGCAAAAACATACACATATGATGACATCATCAAACATGTAAAACCTCAAAAGTGTTAGCCATTTTTCTCCATTTTTCAACTACGCATCTGATGACATCATCAAACACATAAAACCTCAAAAGTGTTAGCCAATTTTTTGAGATTTTCAAAAATTGCTTTCTCTGTTTTGTGTGAATCTGGAAACCCCAATTTGAATGTCATTTCTTGCTAGCTAGTGAATGGCAGAGACTGAAGGTCAATCATTCTGGCAAGCCTGATCATATCTGAGTTGAATGGTACCTTCTGCCAGCCTCCATTGATGCATCTAACTGATTCTACGAAAGTCAAAACTTGGCTAACGGAGACATTTTGACAAATTTTCTAATGGACGAGAAATATTCTAAGGCATGGCCTTGAAATAAGGCGCCCAAGCATCCCAGTGTTAGTCAAAATTTGATGATTCTAAAATTTTGCTTTCTTCATTTTTCATGTTTTCGCCTTCATTCGATCTGCATTTCTTGGCGTTTGATAGGTCCTCTAAACTGGATGATGGATTCGTTGAAGAGCCTAAACATATCTAATTATCTCCTACTTTTATTCAACCCTAAAAAATGATTTTGACTGCATTTGATTGGATCTGAACTGGGCTGAAAAGTCAAATTGCACGTTTTCCAAAAAATGGTAAAAATAAACTAAGGCATGAATCTCTAGGCACCGTCCTTGAAATAAGGCGCCCAACTTCTCCAAACTTAACCATTTTTTGAAGATTTTGAACTTTCT
Source organism: Sequoia sempervirens (assembly GCA_007258455.2). Classification (NCBI taxonomy): domain Eukaryota; kingdom Viridiplantae; phylum Streptophyta; class Pinopsida; order Cupressales; family Cupressaceae; genus Sequoia; species Sequoia sempervirens. The sequence continues at coordinate 23,043 of VDFB02021005.1, read as the reverse complement.
CATGCTTTTCGTTCACTGTCTTTGCTTGTGTGTTGACCATGTTCACCATTGTGTGTGCATGATTTGTGAAAGCTGAAAAATTGGCTGGCATTGACTGCCAAGCGTCTCCCTTGAAATAAGGCACCTTTCTTTTCTAGTGTTAGAATATTTTTTTTACAATTTTCAACTTTTCAAATTCTTCTTCTTCGTTCACCATTTTTTGAGCATCTTTCACCATAGATCAATTTGTGCAGCATTTGAGACTTTGAATCTGACACCTAGCTGCTGGCCATCCTCCATTGATGACCACAAAGGTCCTAGTTTATCTTTTGAAAAAGTGAAGTAGACCCACCAAAGAAAATTTGATTTTTTGACGATTCTAACTGAACTAGCCTAATCGAGACGTATTTTTAACCAATCAAAATCAGTTTGATCCCTCCATGCAAAGATTCTATTTTTAGACATTTTATAAAAATAGAAATTTCTATTTTTAGACATTTTCTAAAAATAGAAATTTTTTTCCAGCACCTGTTCAAACAACAAACCCAAAAAACCCTAAGTCGCGTCTATTTTTAGAAATTTCTAAAAATGGAAAATTTTCTATTTTTAGAAATTTTGACTTTTTTGACAATTTTTACAAGACTTTTACCACTTTTACAAAATGCCATAATGAAGCAAAAATTTTAAATTTTGGGCAAACAATACCCATGAAAAGATGACATAAGATATACCCTCAAAAAACCGTCAAGAGGGAAAAACCCAACCTCCAAAAGCATCCATCACTCATGTATTATTCAACAATAAACATTACAATACATTTTCAAAGCTCTCCATGAACACCATTGAAGCATCAAGCCCTATCCAAGAAAGCCATGTGAGAAAGCATGTAACCACACATCACATGCCATGCTTCGAAGCCTCACATATGCTAACAAGATCTAACCTACCAACTAACCAACCTAAACAACTACTCTTGTGGTTCATTTTATAGAAACAAGCTCCCACAAAACCACCAAGTGGTATAACATAAAACCATGTGACTAGAACCATGAGATTCAAAACCATGTCCCCACATTTAATATTGGGCACTTTATTTAAATTACTTTCCCCAATATTAAAAAAATACATTTTTATAACTCATAACTTATGTCCCAATGTTACATACAACATAAAGTGGCCTCGAGAATATTAACTCATAGTGATGCACGTACTTATAAGTCTCCTAGGTTCACCACACACATAATAAATAAATAATTACATTATAAACATTATGCAAGGTGTACAACACCTAATTCCTAACATTCTCCCACTTGTATACATTGCATAAGGGGAACAAGTAACCTCAAACATGAATCAAGTGAACAATCCATATTGCCACATATAACATCAAGGAATCAAAGTGCTCCATGTGCTCCATCAAGATACCCACAACAAGAATCAAGGTGACCACCATCCCAAACATGAATTATCTCATCCTCCATCATGCCTATGCACAAAGATAAGAAGCCATCCAAAGAAAATCCACACAATCTGTCACAACGAAGCATAAATCCTGCCTCAACTGATATCCCAAACACAAACACTCAATCCAAAGGAATTAGTATGCACCAATAGCTATCAACATACATTAACCCATAGTTGAAATAGCACCTGTAGCAAGTGCCACCACATCCAACATAGTAAACTCATGCCATCAACATATACACCCATAAATCACAATCACAAACTCGATATGCAAACTTGTTAAAGAAAAACTTACACATCCAAGAAATCCCACTACATGGGTAATGCAAATATGAAAATGATCAAGGTATACCAAGTCTACCAATAACATCATATAGAAAGTGTAAAATAACATCATGTAATACCAATGAATACCCACAATGATATACAAAATCTGTAAACCAATAACCTGTAAGAACAACTCTCACCACAAGTCTCCATAGCTCTCCCATCTTCGCCACACCCAACAAAGGAAAGAGATAAAGGAACGTCCATGTCATCACCCAAGAACATAAGTGAAAACACATGGCCACAAGCTAGTGATCACAACAGCTCCAACCAAGCCTCAAACCAATGTAATGTGAAACCTAACATCCAGGAAGATAACCAAGACCAAAGAGAGAAACAATGACATCATACACATATAGAAAGTCCTACATACACTAGTAAAATCCAACTATGTCAAGTATGATCTCCTCCACAACACCCCAAAAGAAAAGCCATAACAACACCCAACTCGTTCAATCACCAAGATCAAACATAACATATGTATCATGTAAATAACATGGATGTATGCCTCTCAAGCCAAAGGAGATCAAACTAAATATCCATTCCCTCATCAAGAAATCAGCCTAGTACATCTCCTAAACTCAACATCAATGAATGTATTCACAATGCATAAGGAGATAAACATGTCGACACTCCTAAAATGAACCCTCAAGAACCAAATATTTGTAGCTCAAGATCCATATGCATGAGAAGACAAAGCATAAATATAATGCACCTTAAAGAAACAATGGGAAATGCCTCTCAAGTAAACCGCCGAGTAGACCAAGAGTGGGGAATGAGAATGCTCCTCCAAGATATATCCAAGTCATCATGACTCATCCAATAACACTCTCCTCATAGGTCCATTTTGAACTCACATCCAACCAAGGTGTAGGCTCCTTGAACTTCCTGCTGAAATCTCATCAAGAGTAACCATCTCAACATATATCTTTAACCACAAGAGAACTGCAAGCCTCACCTATGTCTCCAAGTATCCATGAGTACCTATAACCAATCAATCCATGCCAAATTCCAAATGTAACATAGCACCATCATGAAGTAATCAAGAAAATGATCAATGTACCTAATACCAAGAGAACCACACAAGATCAAAGTTATATATCCAACCTAGGAATCAAGAACATAACCATGACATCATGATCTCACACCTCCTCAAAAGAATATCATATGATCCAAAGAACATATCAAGCACCTGCATCGTTCCAAATCTCTAATGTGCAATCAAGAGTACATCATGACATAATAACATAACCATCCTATCAAAACAAGGATCATATATAAAATAACAAAGCATGACACCTCAATCAAAGACTATAGAAGTCATCCATGGAAAACCAAGATGCCAACATATCCAAACCACATGAAGAAAACCACCTCCTGTCAATGACACCAAAGATTCCAATGAACCCACAAGAGTCTGTCCATGACACCAACAAACACTATAGAAGATCATCCCCCATCAAATGGTGAATCCACATCAATGCCAACAACTCCCATTGAATCATGATACCAAGATATACATGACATCATGATAACCATCCTCTAAATGAAGATCCTCCATGGACCCAACACAATAAAAGAACTCAACACCATGAGCTCTCAAAGGGAAGAGTAAAAACCACAATCTCGAAACCAAAAAGATACAACACCACCAAACCATCAAGAATATATCAAACACCACCAATCCATCACTATCAAAAGCTCCCACTAAAAAGTATAGTCAAGTTATCCATGACATCATGATAACAATCTCCTCATTAAGATCAACCAAAGGCCACACAATCAAAGAACTCGAATGCAACACGAGCTTCCAAAAGGAAAAGTAAAACCATGATCCTCATACCAAGAAGATACACCGCCACAAACCAAACCAAGAACCAATATAACACCACCAACAATGCACCTACATAAACAATCATGACATGTAAAAGTCCCTAAAGCACAAGAAACATCCATGACATCATGATCATCACCAAATGTACCAGCAACAAACAATCCAACCATGTCTCACATGTATGCATAACATAGTCAACTACATAGGTGTCATATCATGATTGCACTTGGTAATACCATCTCTCCTCCTCAACATGACAACAAAACCAACAAACCAAGTGGCTAACCAAGCCACAAAACTGAAATGCATCAACACTAAAATATCTATGGGCATAGACAACCCATGTCCAAGTCATAAATGCAACCTGTAAGTATAGACCACCTACAACATTGCACAATTTGTAGATACAACAATGCAACATACAAATCCAACAATACATTGATAACCATGTCAAATGAGAGTAATTAGAGATGTATAGCTAAGTATGCAATGACAGAAGCACCAAATCATCAAGATTTAACTTGCCATAAACTCATAGTATCACCATAGTCAAAGTAACCCATAAACAACTCAGATTGAAATAATAGAAAATAAACCATACCAAAACAACTCCAAACCTTATCCACTGTGTAGTGCTCTGAACAAGCTTTCCGTTGACTATTTGAAGTCCAAAATCTAACTTTGTATGCATACGTTATGACCTCTCGAAGCTCAATGGGAACATTCGACTTCTAGCAAGAAAATCATTATCAAAACAAAAAAATATAGAAAAATCACTGATACCACAACGTAGAGCATGGAGTCACCTTTCCAACGAGTCCAAAAAGTCAAAAAAAGGACACTTTGGGCGAAAGTTATTCCCCCCAAAAGAAAATGCACAATTTGAATATATAGAGGCAAAAAATCAACCCCTCTAGTGGTGGGGCGATGGCTCATCAGTGGTGGTAGAGCCACCTGGGCAGTGCCACCCAATATGCACTGGACCCGAAAAATTTATTAAATTCATTTTAATATTTAATATTTCAAAAACTTTAGAGGTGGCATAACAATTTAATGGTGGTGAAAATAATTTTGTTTTTGTTTTTAAAAGTTTTAAACACAAACCCCTCCCAATAACATTTTTTTTTTAATTAAACTTTTCAATAAAAAAATCTGCAAGCCCTTTTTAATATTTTTTTATTTTTAATTTTCTTTTGCACGAAATAATTTTTAAACACCGACGATATTTTTTTATTCTATGAACTTGCAAATTGACGGTCATATGACTGATAAGGGGGTAGATTATTTTTTTTTGCATTTTTCCATAGTAAGCAAAATAGGTCAAATTTTATATCAATTTTTGTCTCTTGGCCAACCCGAATCCAATCATGAGGTCTATTTTATCTCAGGAGGTCATCTACAAAATTTCCCCTCAAATCCCTCATTTGAATGCACAACCAAAAAACCCTTTTGACCCAACATTTCTCATACCCCAAATCTGCAAACAACCCATCATAACAGCAAACCCAAAACCCTCAGATTTGCAATAAACAACTTGCAAAACCCTCATATCTTGCAATGTCATTCATTCTCTCATGCAAAGCTCCATAGATTCAAACTTAAACACGATTTTCTCAAGCTAGGCCTATACAACCACAACCATGGCTTTGATACTAAATGAAAGGAAACTTGTAGCCATCTAATGACAATTTATGCATAACCCAAAAGAGAAATCTATGCAAACACATACTCAAAATCCATATGTAAGAGAATAGACAACAAACCCATAAAAATATGACACAAGATTTAATCTGGGAAAACCCTCAAGAGGGAAAAACCCAACCTCCAAAAGCATCCATCACTCATATATTATTCAACAATAAACATTATAATACATCTTCAAAGCTCTCCATGAACACCATTGAAGCATCAATCCCTATCCAAGAAATTCATGAGAACAAGCATGTAACCACACATCCCAAGCCATGCTTCAAACCCTCACAAATGCTAACAAGAGCTAACCTACCAATTGACCAACCTAAAAACCTACCCTTGTGGTTGCTTTTATAGAAACAAGCTCCCACAAAACCACCAAGTGGTATTACATAAAACCATGCAATTAAAACCATGAGATTACAAAATCATGTCCCCACATTTAATATTGGGTACTTTATTTAAATTACTTTCCCCAATATTAAATAAATACATTTTTACAACTCATAACTTATGTCCCAATGTTACATACAACATAAAGTGGCTCCAAGAATATTAACTCCTAGTGATGCACATACTTCTAGGTCCCCTAGGTGCACCCAACACGTAACAAATAAATGATTACATTATAAACATTATAAAAGGTGTACAACACCTAATTCCTAACAAAAATCACCACCACTTTGAATCCATCTCCTAGGATTCTTCTATGATATTCAAAATATACTTTCTCTATACATTCTTCTTATCAAAACAAGTCAAACCACTCAATTAGAAAAAGTTAGAGTATGCAATTGAGTTAGAGGATGATACAATCACTACTAGGAAGATAAAGAAATATTCAATTAGGCCGCTAGTTCATAGTTTAACAGATCCATTGCCACAAAGGGTGCTCAAGTTTGTTACAATTATTAAGAGATGGCTTCCATAAAGTGTGCCTACATATTAATAATAACTACCCATAAGAAGAAATATGTTTTTATCATTTGAAAAAATCAATAGGCCAAGTTTGTCAACTCCTACTAGGCCAACAATTGAAGGACCTTCAATTACCAAATAATTATTGTACTTTGCATGACATGGATTCTCATAGTGAAAATACATGTCCAAAGATGCAAAGACATAGGCAAGTTATTATATTTGTAGGCTCCAAGTTAGAAAGTTTGGGTATTTCTCAATTTCTAATAAATGAACTTGATGTCAACTACTTTAGGATACATTGAATAAGAATTTGATTGTGCTATAGTGAAGAATGGGTTGGAAAGTCATAATTTGAACACTTTCATGTGTTCAAAAAAAAAAAAAAAACTACAAATAAGCATGAAAAAGAAAAGAAGAAATCAAAAGAGGGAAAAGTATGGATGGAACCACAAATGGAACAACAATATCCACAAGAATCATAGAATTTGTCTACTTTGCTAAAATTCTTTGGGGATAATAAAGGATTATTGACAAAAGATGATATTACTATTACACAAGTATGAGGTCATGTCACCAACTAAGGAGCAAAGTTGTGTTCCAACCTTTTCTATTAAGCAATAAGATATTAGTTGCAATCATTAATAAAGTTTCTAATTTTCTTCATTTGCATGATTGATTGAAGAACTTGCATGAGAGAAAACTAAATAAATTCAATCCACTCAAGTTGCTTAGGAAATATCTATTGAAGAGAATGAGAATATCATGTAAGAATTTGAAATATTTCTTTAGAATCTCCATCCATTGCTAAATAAAATAAAATAAATATCTTAGAGCATATTTTAGTTTCAAATCCAATAGCTTTTCTACATGCTAATCAAGAAGAATTTTAATGTCAATTAGTATCTTCTCTAAATGGAAATTTTGATGCTAAAGGTGGAAATTTTTCTTTAGAGAATCAAAGAAGAATTGAACAAGAAGATAAAAATGATCTTCTTGAATAAATTTTAGCTCTAGATTCATGCATCAACACAAAGGTATATTTGGAGAGTGTAATGCTAAAAATTTGATTCTCTTAGATTATCTTGAAGAAGGGGTCAAAAGTAGAAGACACAAAGAAATATTATTTTTATATTGATCTAGCTCCAAACATGATATTTCCCAATCATATCTTTGAAAAGGTAGGCATTGAAGATTCAACGATTCTTAGCGAACCCATGCCAAAAGGGGTTACTATTAAGGATGAAGAGAATTAATAGGGTGATAAAGACATAGTTTCCTATTTTAGTTACATTTATGCAAGACTTAAACAAGAAATTTGTTTAACCATGTCAAAAAAGATGATGTGACATACACATGTACAAGGAATAAGCAATACAAAATAGTGATAAATAAGTGAAGGATATATGTGTTTTGATGAAACAAATGCTCCTAAGGAAAATTTAAGTTATGAAAAGGCAACTAAGTCATGTAAAGGGTATCTAGGGAAAAGGAAGTCATACTTGAGACCAAAATCACATTAAATTGGTTCAAAAGCTTGGGTGCACCTAGGAGGGTCTAGTGTCATGTTGTGAGGAAAAAAACCCTCTTAAGGAAAAATTCCATACATTGTTCATGTTGTTAGTTGAAAAATAGAATGTGAAATTGCACAAGTACCTCTAAATGTACCCAAGGAGATCTAAGCACCAAAATATTATGTGAAAATTAGATAAAAAGTGTACTCATGCTCTCTAACATGCCCCTAAGCCTCCTATTGTCAAGTTGTCAACTCAAAAACATGTCAATTTTTTTTTTATGTGAGTAAGCATGCCCAAGAGGATCTCAATTTCTAAATGTCAATGAAGAAATAGAAGATAAAGTGGCTCAAGTGTACTAAGCATGCTTGAGAGGGGCTAGAAGGAGAGATGAAAGAAAGTGAAGGCCAAACAACACACCTTAATACATTGGATTTAGGATTTCATCCTCAAAACACCAAGGAAGAAGATTAAATCAAGCAACCTTGGCATCTAATTGACTGTTGACAACAAACTCTTCAAGTTTGTTCATCATTTTCCAATTTGAAGATAAGTTTATCTTCACATGTTATTATACCATGTGTTGTACTAAAAGGTGAAAATTAAATGCAAATGAGTAATAAAGGTGATTTAGGAAGCCCACTATTCAATTTGTAACTACTATCTTAATATGTAGAAAAATTCTAATAGAAAATATTATAATTTCAATTTTTAACTCATTAAGTAGAAATCATTTTGTTAAATATTTTTTTGTCCACAATACTAATTAGCAATTTTAAGAACTTTCACATAATAAACTAGTGTAAGGAAAGAAAATAGAGCCCCCAAAAAATAGCTTTTGCACGAGAGTACTAATGCAATTTTGATGTCATGTATTCATTAAATATTCTTTAGAAATAAAATTTTAAGAAAACATTGCAATTGACTAAGAATTGGAACAATGATCAAAGTTAGCCATCAAATTGGGTATTGCCAATTCAAAGTTCAAGAGACTAGTTCCTTGTGATGCGTCCAACCCAAAGTTCAACAATATCTTGGTAGTCTTCTTCTTGAATATAAAATTATCCCATTTCTTCAACAATATAAAAGGTGCAAATATCTAAGGTAACCTATGCATCTATCAATTCAATCCCATTACAATAATAAGCTGAAATTTATCATCATGGGAAGAAGAAATAATAATTGAAGCCCCTTTAAATGATCCATGTCCACACCACCCCCTCACCCTCACAACTAAGACCAAGTAGAAAAACTTACAATGATTCTATCCATTAGTCATGAGTGCTTTAATCTATCACAATTAACTCTCAAGTATGAAGTAGAAGCTATGGAATATAGCTTTACTACTCCCAAGCATAGTGAAAATGTTATTTGAAATGCAAGAGGCAACAATAACATAAGCCGAGACATAATCATATCAAGAAGAATATTGTAAATCATTCTTTCTCTCATTAAAGTTGTAGCAATTATCTTCATGACATATCCAACCGTATTCCTAAAATAGCTTTTGGCATATTAGATTAAAAATCCTTTTTCTCAATTTAGGTGATTCTCAAGCTATAAATTTTTAATCGCATTTAAGGAATGGTGAGGATACACACATCCCAAACGAATTGTTGAAGATACAAGGTAGTGCTCAAGAAAAATGTAATAACCACCCTAGGCTTTCTTTTTGAAAATATTACAACTAGAAATGAGATTAAAATGCAATATTTTGTTCCCTTTTTTATCACCTAGTAACTATGATGGGCAAGGTGAGAGCATACATTGAAGGGATCTACTTTCAACAAAGTAAATTGGAATAGATGAAAATAAAACAGTTAGGAAACAAGCCAACCAGTACCACTTATTCAATGGAGTGCATATGAAATAATAAAAGGAAATACACTACACACTTATTTAACAGAGTGTTTAGTACAATGAAAATAATAGCACTTTCACTTATTCAATGGGAAGGAAAATTACAATACAAAAAATGAAACACAACTTCTTCCACTTATCCAATGGTGAGCTATTACAATATTACCACTTGTTCAATGGGATAAGTATCAACATTAAACCAAGATAAATCCCACTAGTCGTACTACTATCCAATGTTGCAATGTTAGCCTACATACAATCAAGCCAAATAGTATTATATGTGTTGTTACAAAAGGATGATAAAAATAATATTGTTGATATAAATGTTGTTAATTCAATAGGATTGTTATTACACCTAAACTAAACCCTTAAACATGGATAAATCAATATATTCAACTGCCCACAAGGAAATTACCTCAATTAATACTAATATAATCTGATATAAGTCTGCAACACTGATTTATCCCTAATATACTGACAAACAAGTTTGAATATGCTTTGTAGATATGTTGCAATTGGACTAGGCAACAAGGAAGACACTTAGAGGTCTCACCAATACTCAACACCCCCAAAATGCAAGCAACAAACAAATATTTCAAAACACACACTACACAAACCCCAAAACTCTGTCAAGGAAGTAACATCCATTTGATATGTAAATAACAATCACTAACAAGCCTGAAATTAGTGAGAATACTGCTGGTCCACCTATAATGAGGGTAAAATACATTTAATTCAACAATACTTCATTTGTGCATCATGAAAAGGCTTAGGAGTGTTACATATGAAAAAGGTGCCACCAAATGGAGTGATCAATGTCCCTAAATATTAAAAAAAAAAAATTGTTCACACATTGAGAATTAGGGGTATGACCTATACCTAAAATTTACGTCCACCACTTCACAAAACTTTCAACTCCTTAACAACTGTATGACTAGCAACGAAAAGAAAAATTAGGGGATACAAATAGATAATCTTGCAACAATTGTACCCATGGAGGAAGCTTGTAGCAAGTAGGATGTTGTCTGGAAGGAGGTTGATAATCTTAAAAGCAAAGTGGAGAATTTGGAGAAAAGGCTACAGGATGTCACCTGCTTCGCATTGAAGATCATGCACAGGTCTACCACCACTCTCTGTCTATTGTAGAAGGACAAGTTTGTAGACAATGTTGAAGAGGAAGCTATCAACAAGGAACTTCTTAAGTTCCTCACTAAGAATTGGGCTACCATAACTTTGATCAAGCCATGCAGTGGAAAGAAGGATTAGGGTTGTGGAAGGTTCTGCTTTTTGGTTGGCCACGGCCTTACTGGCTATCATTTCTTTTTTATTTCATTAAAGATATTGATGTTGTTTTTATGTTTTTTTATGCTGGTATGACCCTTGGTGGTCCTCGGTTAAGACTGTTTTAAATCATGGTTTCATGATGGACATTAGTATTGGTAGACTCTATGGTCTTGCGAGATACACTTTTAGGTATACTGATGCTATGTGTAGGATGGTTAGATTGCTCTAGTTGTTTGATACTTTGGTTACCTTGCTCATGATTTTGATGTGGTTTTTGATATGGAATGTTTAGGGTGTTTGGTTAGGTTTTTAGACCTTGTTAATGTGTTGATAATGCTATTTTGCTAATGATGGTCGATGGAGCCTTGTACTAAAGGGACAACACCCTAGTTTTGCTACTTTTTATATCAAAAACATTAAGAAATCATACCTGCAACATTTGGTACTTGGTATGGGGAAGTACAACATGCTTGGAACTATACATTCAACAAAGAAATCCCCAAAAATCACCTTGAATAAACTCTTTCAAAATGTCAAAATAAATATACAAACCATGTAACATCAAAACATGTTGAAAACCTCCATCTCTACAACACCTGAGATGAAACTTGATTTGAAGCACAATGGTGATCTCTGTATGAAATCACTTAGCTCGCTAGGTGTGTTTTCATTCTCAAAACCAACCAACTACAAGAGGGTTTTTGACTTCATATGGAAGAAATCAAGCTCATTCTAGTAGCATAACAATATCATTCACAAGTCTAAACTCCTAAATGAGTCCCCATTCTCCTTATATAACTTTTTAGAGGGAAATATTCAATTTAAAAATATAAATATTTCTCCTTTTCCTAACAAAGATCTTTTAGGAGAATTATTATATTTTTCACGTGCAAAGTCCCCCAAGCCTAAGTGTCCAACTTAAAACACATCTTAATACATTTTCAACAAGCTATTACACTAAGTTATCTTTTTAATATTTCCAAAATTAGACAACTTAAGTGAACTAATTAAATAATAACTCAATATCTTACCCAAGTTGCGAAAGCATTGGAACACCATTAGAATCAAACTTTGATCATACCATCACGATTTTGAAGATTTGGGATGATTATTGGAGCTAACTAAATGACCTACTAAAAATAGACTACTCCTCCAAGAAGTTTGGAGAGCACATCAAAAGTTAAAAATCACTTCTGAAAGTGTCATAATGATCCACACTACCAACTGACCTCATTTCCATGAATAAAAACTTTGCAATAGTGAACCTGTGCACTCCAAGAAATTGGGAGATCTCCCAAGCACACCAATTAGCCTCTGAAAGAACTTGGAAACTAGGTTAATTGTGAAAAAAACACTTTTGCTAAAAATGGGGACATTACAATCCTCCCTCCCCAAAATTGTTTGTCCTCAAGCAATTGCAAGACTTGACCAACTGATCAATTCTAAATACTCAGTGTGGCTCCAATATCTCAAACCAATCTAGGAAGTGTAATTCCTTCTATTTGATGTTCTTTGTTGCAACACACCTATAATTAAAACCTCCTTCACTTTGCCAAAAGAGCAACAATTATTTGCAAGAATTTAGAAAGCTCCTTGGAATTTGGTTTTCCAATACCACGATTCCATTGAACCATTTTGATAATATCTAGAAAGTTAATGCTAACCTTCACAGTTTTAAATTTTTGAACTCTAGCATGATAGTTACAACTATACAATGGTCTAATGTCCAAACCACAAATGGAAGGTGAAAATAAGAAATGACAACTATTTGGTGCCTGAATTCCCATCCAATACAAAACTTGGTTAGTTGAAATACTCATTCCTTTCATCTAAACCCAAAAACGAAAATCAACAACTTATAATCCGATTTCCTCAAAATCAACACCTTGAACAAGGAACAACTACTAAAAAACTAAAAACTTTTATCAAAAATGAGAAATTTGATCATTGTATCAACTGAAAATACCTTTCCAAGAGTCACCAATTAAGCAATGCTCCAATTCTTGCCTAAAATTTCTCTCCAATCCACTTGTAAGTATACAAATGGAATCATATGGTAGCTACTTGAAAGGAAAACAACATTAGTTATAAAATTTTGATCCATAATTTCCCATGGTACATTCTTCTTATCATCACTAATCTCCAATAACCCATGTTGATGATCTTTTGCATAGATACTTACCCAAAGAGTAGTTCTACCATGCTTATGTTGCGCCACTTCGATGTTCATGTGAATTTCTAATGCTTGAAGTCTCAACACTGATTCTCTCTACATAACCAATCTTTAAATCACAATAGTGCTCCTCTCCTTGTGGTGATTCTACAAAGTCTATCATCATGTCACGATGATCCAAGCCATCATGACGAAGTTTTTCTTCCATGAGTTTATACTCTTGATGTTCTTCCAAATTACATTCAATAGGCATCTCAAAAAACTGATTATAAATGTTAGCTTTGTATCCAAGTCAAAGATTATTATCAAAGAGTCAAAAATTATTTCCATCGTTTTGTTTGTGCCATTCTTCCTCTTGTCTTGAATTTGCTTCTTTCCCTTGATGGAACATTCTCTCCATACTCTTGCATGTGACAACACGAGATCCTCCTTTGGACATTCATCTTAACACAATATTTTTCCATCATCTTAGAATTCCAACTCCATTGATTTCAAGTTCAAGGTAGTCTCACCTAAAGAACAAAGCCATTGGATGCCAAGAACAACATTTGTGTATCCAATGCTCATCATGTAGAAATCATCACTAAATTTGTAGTTGCTCAATTGTAGACTCAACCATGGAATCCTCCTTGAACAAGACAGTGAATCCATTGGCAACCATAACTCTAAACCCTTCAAATTTTTCAATCTTGAGCCATCTTTGTGATACAACTCCTTTGTTAATGAAGTTGTGTGTAGCACCTATATCAATAAAAGCAACAATTTTCTGCCCACTCAACATACCATGAACCCTAAAATAATCATTCTTCTATAGACTCGAGAGTTGAGCAAGAGTACATTCAATTTCCTTCTCTTCATCACTCTTTTGTTGCTTCTTTCTCCTCATTCTCCTCCAAATCAATTTTCTGATCTAAATTTTCTAATTCAAAATCATCAATTGAATGCACCTCTAATTGACAATTTTTTCCCTTTCTCAAAACAGTTATGGGCTTGGGCCCATGACTCTTTGCATGTGAAGCTTAATTTTTTCCTCCTTAACTCATTTCAGAGGTCATCATCTTTTTTGAAGGTAGATCTTTGAACTAATTTGAATCCTTGTTAAAATGTTTCTTGTCTTTTTCATTTTGAAAGGTCTTAGATTGAAATTTGTTCCTTGGAGCAGCAAGTTCCACACTCCTTGTCTTCTTGATTACTTCTTGGAGAGTTGGTGGGTCAAAGGCATTAATTAACCCTCTAAGTGGCTCAGTTAGCCCTTCATTAAAACTGACTACAAGTATTCTCTCTGAAATGTTAGACACCATAATTGAGTCTCTAGAAATCAGCAATGCATGCATTCAGAGTGCCATGTTGTTTCAATTGTGTCAATTCTCTAAACTACAATTTAGGATCATCTTTATCAAACCTCTCAATAAGCTTATTTGTGAACTCATCATAGGTGGTGATGAGATTATGGACTTGAGTCACCAAGTCATGATACCACCATTTATGGGCTAATCTATCCAAATGGAATCTGGAAAACTTGATCACATCCTCTTTCGACATTGGTCTTAAGGAAAAAAGTTGTCCAACTTTTGGATCCATGCATGAGCAGTACACTTATCACTACCATCACAATGTGCAAGGTTCACTTTCCTAAGAGCTTGTTGATAGTCTCTTTGCACCACATGACCTATGTTATCAACTCTTCCACCACCACTCTTCTTCTAATTCATGAATTGTTCAAGTGTCAAAATGTCTCTGGTCTCCAATGGAAGTCACATATTCAACATAACTAGCCCTTACTTAATCCACCATTGGAATTTGGGCCTCTGGAATGTCTTGAACCTCCTCCTTATGTGGAAATGTAGGTTGGAGAGGTCTAGCAACAAACCCAACACCAACTCCAATAGTGTGACCACTATTACCACATTGATGATTGTTAGTGTTAGAAACACTAGCCCCTCCATTTTGAACTGAATGCCTTGAGTTCCATTCTAACCCATTTTTGCAAGCATTTGTGATCATGTTAAGCATAGTGCCAAACTTCCTTTTTGCTCTAGTATTTAGACTATCAGGCAGAGTAGTTCCCTTATCTTTTTCTGACATGTTTCCTTATGAAACTTCAATACCCTCTGCTAAATTTTGACGAGCTGCTAGGACACCTAAAAAGTGTCTTCAACTGGGGTTTCAGACAACTAACAAAGTTGTTTTCTTCTCTTTATTGTAGTATCTCAGTTCCCTATCACTCACAGAGAACAAATTGCATCTACATGACAAGATTAGAAGCACAAACTAGCAAGATCTCTAGCTTTGATACCACTATAATAACCACCCTAGATTTTTTTTTTTGAAAATATTGCAACTAGAAATGAAATTACAATGCAATATCTTGTTCACTTTCTAAACACTCAATTCTCATGATAGGCAAGGTGAGAGGATATGGTGAAGGGATCTACATGACAAAGGAAATTGCAGTGGTTGAAAGTAAAGCACTTAGGAAAAAGGCTAACTAGTACCACTTATTCAATGGAGTTCATATGCAATACTGAAAGGAAATATACTACATGCTTATTCAACAATTTATTTAGTATAATGAAAATGATAGCACTTCCACTTATTCAATAGGAAGGAAAATTACAATGCTAAAAATGAAACATAGCTTCTTCCACTTATCCACAAGTAAGCTATTACAATATTATCACTTGTTCAATGTGGCAAGTATCAACATTAAACCAAGATAAAACCCACTAGTAGTACTACCATCTAGTGTTACAATGTTAGCTCACATACAACCAAGCCAAATAGTAGTATATTTGTTGTTACAAAAGGTTGATAAAAATGATACCACTGATATAAGTGTTGGTAGTTCAATGGGATTGTTGTTACACCCAAACTAAACCCTTAAACATGGATAAATCAATATAATCAAGTTCCCACCAAGAAATTACTTCAGTTAATACTAATAGAATCTAGTAGAATTCTTCAACACTTATTGCTGATATATTAGAAAACAAGTTCTAAACTATATGACCAAGACTTCACATTACTTCCAACTTCTTACCAAGTGTATGACTAGCAAAGACAACCAAAATTAGTGGATAACAACAAATAATATAACATTAAAAAAACACCTTATACCTACAATATATGATATGGCTTGGTATGGAGATGTACAACCTACCTGGAATTATACAACCAACAAAAAAAACCCAAAAAACATCTCGAATAAACTCTTTCAAAACTTCAAAACAGATATGCAAACCAACATTCTGTAACATCAAAACATGTCAAAAGCCTCCATCTACAACACTTAAGTTGAAACTCAATTTGAAGCACAATGATGATCTTTGTATGAAATCACTCAACTAGCTAGGGGGATTTTCGTCCTAGAAACTAGCAACTCCAAGAGGGTTTTTGCCCTCAAAATGCTTTAAAAGAACTTAGGTTCCTTTCAACAACATAACAATATCATTCACAAGCCTAAACTCTCAAATGAGCCCACATCCTCCTTATATAACTTTTTGAAGGAAAATAATCTGTGCAAAATCCCCCAAGCCTAGGCGTCCAACTCAAAACACATCTTAATGTACCTTTTCAACAAGCTATCACAATAAGTTGTCCTTTCAAAATTTCCAACATTAGACAACTTAAGTGAATTAATTAAATAAAAACTCCATAGCTTACCAAAGTTGTAGAAAGCATTGAAACAACATCAAAACCAAACTCTAATCATTCCATCATGATTCTAAAGACTTGGGATGATGATCAAAGCCAACCAGGTAACTTATTAAAAATAGACTACTCCTCCAAGAAGTTTAGAGAGCATACCAAGTTAAAAATCATTTTTGAAAGTGTAATAATGATCCACATTGCTAACTGAGCTCATTACCACGAATAAGAACCCTACAATACTAAACTTGTGCACTCCAAGAACTTTGGAGTTCTCCCAAGCACACCAATTAACTCTGAAGGAACTTGGAAACTAGGCTAATTGTGCACAAAACAATTTTGCTAAAAATGAGGACATTACAAAAAATATCAAAGATTAGATTGAGTGGATAAGAAGGAAGACAAATAGTAGTGGAGTAAATTGAGGAAGAGACAAAGTGGGATGTTTTGCTCAACTTTAATTACCCAAGTCTAGGCTTGGAAGGTTAATGTGTTTCCAATAGTTTGGGAAAATTGCTAAAGCCATTAAATGATTCACTTGTGGTATAAATGTAATGTCCCCTACTTGGAGTATGCCTGGATTTGCCTTAAGAGACCATTACACAACATAAAATTGTTTAACAAGTAATATTTCATGGCAATTTATATAATAGATATTGAACTTAAGAATAAATGAACAATTAACATTTATGAAATAATGCACAACTTAAACTTGAATCTAATCTATGTACTCCTTTCCAATAACCAATCATAGTAGGGATGGACAAGAAACGCATGATAGGGCGCTAGAAGAGGAACATCCAACCAAGACAATCCCTTTGGGAATATCCAACCAAGACAATTTCCATATCGCCCTTTAATATGTCTCCTTGCCATCCTTACACATGGTTGCTTAAAGGAGATGTAAATTATAATCGTATAAACAAATTCATTATTTTTCCTTATTTACTCATTTAGACAACATATCTCACTTATTGCAAATCAATCATTATGAACGTAACTATACATATATTTGCATGCCTATCAAATTATATATATATATATTAAATGCATATATATTCAAGTGCATACCAATCACTGATCATATCTATAGTTGTTGCTTCTTTGAATGCAAATTTATTTTTGAATGATTCGATGACCATGCTTGACCCATTTCATTCCTTGATTCCTCTCCTTCATTTGAAATGTTCTTCTTTATATATCCTTATGTCTCCATGAAAAGAGGCACCTCTTTGAATAGAGATAACTCTTGGAAAAGACATCAACTTTTGTTAACAATTCCTTTATGTTGATTGCCTTTTACATACTTTTATTTATCTTCAAATGCTACCATATATCCTTTTAAGTAGAGTTCATTGCCTTCATAAATTCAAGTGATGCCTTCAAACATTTAAAGATGGTTGCCTTTAATGCTAGGTATCTTTCCTCAATTGCTGCCCATAAACATGTCTTAATTATTGACCGTAATGCATTGCTATTCTTATGTTATGAATCATTGCCTTCTTATAGAGTAATCACAACCTTCATATACACTAATTGCTGTTGTACATAAATGTCGCTTTATCCTTAATTAAATTCATTGCTATCTAACAAATGTGTCATTGTCTTTGGATAGTAATTATTCCTCTTAAAATATGATGAATAACTTGGATGAATTAAAATATATTTATATATGTGTTTCTTATTTAACTACTATATTTATAAATTGAATTTATTGTTAATATATATTTATATTTTTAATATTTATATTGTTATTTATTGCATTTCAACACTTGGTTTTTTTTATAGTCTAGTGTTGCAATTTGATCATGGTAGGGACATGACAATACATATGTCGGAAATAATTTTGTAAACATCCCTTATCAACAATGCCCCATGTGTCCACCTATAGAGGTGACATATAGAGGAGATAAAACAAGAGTAGGGGCATATTGCTATATTCAATTGCCTATTAAAAGGCCACCAACTAAAATGGAAGTTGAAAAATACTATGCTCACCATCACTATTGTTGGATTGAAGGCATCATGCAATGCCTTGTCAACCTCCATTTAATACACATGAAATAAAAAAAAATATAGCAAAACAAATGCAAGTGTACTCTTTACAAATAGTTAACTTAAATAATAAAACTATATTAAACCAACAATGCAAATGCAAACATATTGTTGGATTGAAGGCATCATGCAATGCCTTGTCAACCCCCATTTAACACATGAATTTTTATTAGAAAAAAAAGTAATAGCAAAACAAATGCAAGTATACTCTTTACAAAAAAGTTAACTTAAATAATAAAACTAAATTAAACATATGTGTTTTTACACACCCATACATGTGCACATGAGTGCACACATTTAATTAGCTAGCTAGTAGGTTTTAAAAAATTAAATAGAATGTCAACTTATGATTATATAAAAAAAAAGTCTTGCATATGTTTTTCTTTACAAATTGACCTATTTATTTTGTTCATGAAAGTCATAACATGTACTATTTCTAATAAATCCTTTGTTGTTGAAGCTTTGTTTTAATAGTAGAATCTCATACTATGAAAAATAAAAATATGTATTCTCCCCTTTAAGAAAAAGAAGCAAAGGAGAACTCTAGGACAATCTTGAGGAGCATATAAGGGAATTAACTTGCATCTATATAACTTATATTGAATTTTAACATTTGTTTTTAATAAGATAAGCAACATTTACAGGGTGCTGTACCCTTTACACAAAGAGCCCAGAGGGCCAAAGGAAGTTAGTTCAAATCAACAGAACTAGGGGAGAAACAAACAAAGACAGCTGACTGACAGCTGTAGAACAACAACAAAAATATTAAACAACCCCCGAACCAGAGGGGATCAATCTGACTCCCGAAACTCGAGGTCGTGAAGAGGCAACAGATTTGAGAAGTCCCTTCTTCTTCCTTAGCACAACCGACCAGGATGGCTTAGAATCAAAATCCACCGAGCGAGGTGAGGGGAGCAGAACCACATTAGCCACCTCGGGCGAGGAGCCATCACACAGCGAGGAAGCCGGCAGTGAAGAAGAGAAGACATGAGCGATCAAAGGACTAGCAACATCAAACGAAGAGAGACGAGCAGGAACCGAAGGCACGGCGACAGCAGATGGTTCCGCAGAAGGGCAGGTCAGAAGAGGAGCCAGGAAAGGATCTGACTCCAAGGGAGCAGAAGGGGGAGGGTCGCCCTCCTCAGAGGAAACATCCGAAGAGGAATCATCCGAAGAGGGAGAACCAACCGTGAGATGGTCCGAGAGAACATTTGTTAATTTAGAAGAGAAATTTAATTTTGCATTACTTATGTACTGATAATATAAAATATAGAATCCCTTAAAATAAAATTAACACTAACAAAACCATGCCATACAATAGAAATCATTATTTTATTGGAATTTCACATTATTTGAGCAATAATAGTCATTATAACCTTCCCTTTATTGAAATTTCACATTATGAGCAACAATAGTCATTATAACAAGACTTTTCCCAGATTAAAGTTTGTGGTGTAAAGACTTAATTTAAGAGGATAGAAGATGGCGTGAGTTCTTCTACAACTTTTGTAAGGCTGTAAAAACTTTAGAAAGCAAGTATTTTGCTTTATCGTATTATTGAGAATGCAACCCATAGTATTTGTTCAAGAGTTGTTCAGAATAATCTCCAAACGGCATACTTCCATTTGATTTCATCAACTGTAAACTCAACACATGTTGAAGAAGTAAGCCAAACTATTCAATGAAAAAACTTACCCACAAATTAACCAAACTAATCAATGAGAAACCATCTTACAAGAAAAACGTAAACTACTCAATGAAGTTTATTTGTTAGCGAGTAAAATCGCATACCTCTTTATGCAGATAAGCAACTGAATCAAGGTTGTACATAGGTTCGTCCCTAGGAAAGTAAAATTAAAAAACTTATAGGTTTTGTTATTGAAGCAAAATAATGAAGCAACAAGTTGGTTAAACCTTAATGTCCGCACACAGTAAAAAATTGATACTAAGGTCATTATGATAACACTGCTCTTCGTCTTTTCATAGAAAACCAACTTAAACCAACAGTTTCAAAGATTAAAGTCGTTGTGTAAGTTGCCATTAAGTTTTTTCAAGATGCATCAGTGCAACAAATATGAACTTCTCACAATAGTTGACTTTTTAGACTATTCTAATATATTAAGATTACTTAAAAGAGAGTTTTGTCATGCCTAGTGCATCCAGTAAATGGATCAATTTTTGTTGGAAGTTTTGATGTTTACTGTTTACAGAGGAAACAAGAATATAAGCAAAAACTGCATAGATAAGATTTCAAATCACTTGTATCCAATTAGCATTAAGAGCACAAATTAAACCTCAAGTGTTTTGTTTTTCTACTGTAAACTTGGCTAAGTCATATTGAAAGTACAGCTGCGCATTCAACCACTGGCAATAGTGACATTGGAAACAGCAGCTAATTCATTTTTTTGTTGTGTATGTTTACTCTTCTTGTGGGTTGTTTCAGTGACATATGCTTCAACTATGCTTAACGCGATGCTGATTGTTCTGATTATTATTGTTGTGTTTTCATTCATCTGCAAATGAAACTCATAGTAATTTTGTTGCTTCTTTACCTTACATAGCAAATTTTATTAGCATTTTTCTATCGCTGTAAATCTATTGTTGTAAATAGCAGCTCCAATTTTAACAATTAGTATGTGTAAAAATAGATTTATAGTGTTGAATACAATCAGTTGATCATAAGAAGGAATAGTCAAAATTGCGAAAGTTTTTCAAAATATTCTACAATAAAGTACATACTTGAATCACCCTGATATCAAAAACTACAAATCTCAAAAACTTCGAATCATTTCTAAAATCTCTAACCTTGCAAGGTTGACGGATTCCTTGTTTTCTTAAGCTAGTTTTCAATTATGTCATTCACATCTAAGTTATACAAGGCATTAATTGAAAATGGCTTGAGTCACGAAAGGAAATACATCTGTAATATAATGCTAGGACAGTTATAACTAAGAAATTGCATTACTGAGAATTAAAACCCTGAATCAGACAACAGTTTCAAATATTTTTACTATAAAAATATTCATAAAACTGCACTGACAATTATTAAAATACGAGGTAAAACAATCTTGGAAGAAATTTTTCTATTATTATGTAACATATGAAAGAACCCACATACCAATTAGGCTGCATAAACAATGCAAATGTATTGCGCTCTATGCCACTTGCTTTGTCTCCTTTGGCAGTCTAAACAATTATCAAATAATCAAAACACTGATCAAGATAAAAATAAAATGTAGAAGACAAATTGAAAGAAAACTTGATACCTTCAACCAGCAACAGTTAAAAACTAAGAATGTCTAACCAACATGCATTAACCAATAGGCCTTAAAATGATATTAGTTTTTTCCTCTAAGGCTTAACATGGGTCACAAGATTCTTAACTACTGATTATATTTTTCTTAATAATTAGATTCCTTAGCCATACACAAGATAACGACTAATCTGAACTTCCTGCACCTGATACACAATAGGATCTCCCTTTATCAGCATTGTCTGTGGGCTAAGCTCTGTTTATAGGCATCATATTTGATATCACACTTTTTTGTGTCCTTTGTAAACTGGGCTTATAGTTTAGAGTGTATTTCTCCATATCTGAACATCCGTGTGATAGAAAATAGTGGAAAGTATATTGACATATATTTATTGTGATGAACAATAGGCTTGAGCAGATTTATTGATCAGAATACAACAAGGGCTCACATTTATAGATGCTGCAAGGGTATGTGTCAAGGGACACAAATAAAATAGTTAATTTATATTACAGTTATGTTCATAGCAAGTGTCCACAACTTGAGATGCTTTCAAGAAAATGGAGAGAATGATGCATATCCATAAACAATTGACTTTCCTAAGATGTTTCTTCTCTTGGTAGATTGTACTACTTGATTAGATATTCTATAATCCATCTTTTCTGCAAAGGTTTGAATGAAATAACTGGATACAAATGCTGGACATCTTTTCTGATTTTTTCTACATTATTTGGGACGATATCAGCTTTGTTTATGGGGCTATATATCCCTTAAGTGTATGCTGACAAAGTTCCCAAGGATCATCCAGCTGGAGGTTATTAACACGACTTAATATTGTCTGTCAATTCTGTAAGAGAAACAGCAACATCTTCACACTTGCACTGAAACTAACATGACAGATATTTTGATAACACAATATAAGGAACATCCTTAAACATTATCAAAAACATTCTCTCTTTTTATCAATCAATGTAATATGAAGTTATTAAACCCAACGTCTCTGACCTTGAGGAAAGTGTTTTCTTCTTCACCGTAAAGAAACAT